>CABFOV010008609.1:0-22764 GCA_902141375.1 Timema poppense
TCCAGTATCACCAAGGTAAGTGTGCTGGCTATCCCTCCTAATTTAAACCATGATTTAGCCTAGTGCTCTATACCACATAAACCCATATTCTATATTTGGGATTTATTCAGATTTAACATTGTAAATCCAATTTGAGCTTTAGAAGCTTTTCTCTCACAGACTTACACACTATTAAATACTCATGTCAGTGAATAACATAGGCTAATATAATGGATGTAAGCAAATGTAATGAAATAAAACAAACCATAAGTTGGCAATAATAAAATGTTTTAAGAAAACAAAGTAACATACTAGATATACACATATCTTGCAAGGGAGTTAATGCCACTTGCCAAACATAATTACAACACATTTATCACATTTTGTGAAAAAAATACTGCATACAAAACCTCCAGTGCAAATGAGTTGATTTTTTATTGTTATTAACAGACACTAATATATATTTTTTAACATTGTTTTAAGATAGTTTTTTATTTTACCAAATTGGTTTCAAAGGTTGCACAAAGTGTTTCTAATAGTGCAACCTATTACTAAAAGAATTTCATGTAATATAATTTATAGTAAACATAGCTTCACAAAAAACACAAAAAGCAAAATATTCAAGAGTAATAAATTAAAAGACAAAGAATAAATCGTGTTACTGAAATATGCACCATAAAAAAATAAATAGAAGCAGCACATATTTCATAGTGGGTGTACCACTTAAAAACACTCTAAAGTTTTCTTTAAATAGAGAGCATACACATACCCACATTATATACACATCGAGATCTTTCGTTTAAATCGAAGAGGGAGAAAAAATATCAAAACAATACAGAATCTTTCCTTTGAATTATAATACAGTCTCTGCAATCTAATAAACTTGCCAATTGCCAAACTGGCTCATTTTTAAGAAACATCAAAACTTCAAAAAGTTATCAAAATACAAGTTATGTTAACATAACTGTACTTGCAGATCTATTTTTCATTACAGCCCAATTATTTATTAATAACACTGTTTCTTAGTATTTCATATTAAGGTTGTATGTAAAACAATTATACAGAAATGATTGGCTTTATCCACAAAGTATAATAAAATTGCTATATAAACTCACACATCTAAATAATTAGTGAAATTGCATTTCATAGGTAGCTTCAGACTAAAACAATGTGTGTGGGGGCTGGAGGAGGGAGCAAGGGGGGGGGCGGGGCGGGTGAAGGGGAACCTCTGAGTTTAGATTTTTTTAAATTTTGAGCTGTGTGAAAGATGTTTTCCTTTTTTTTAAAGGGGTGGGGGGTGAGTTAAGTTTAAAACAATAATTTTAATTATTGTCATTACACTGTATAACTCTTGTTGNGGGGGGTGAGTTAAGTTTAAAACAATAATTTTAATTATTGTCATTACACTGTATAACTCTTGTTGGTTTACAATATTACACCTAAATTCTGTGTCTACAAAGTGCCTCAATTTGAGAAAACTAATCTCTTAAAACAAAATTTTTGAGTATTTCTAGACACTTAAGACAAAGCTACAAGGCTAGGCTATTAGTGATGTTTAGAATATAATTTTTTTTGTTATTCAAAGAATCATCATCATCATCTCTTTCCAGCCTGTGGCCGGATCAGTTTATTTAAAATGCCTTCAATCTTCCTCTATCCTTCCACCATTTATCCTCTCAGTTGCACACTTTCTGTTATCTGCTCCTCCCATCTCTTTCTTAGCCTTGCTTGTGGTCTCGTTCTACATATTTCATTTTCATCATTTTCATCATTTTCTTTGGCATCCTCTCCTCTGTCCTTATCAGTCTTGCTTCTTCTACTATCTCATGTCCTCACAGAGTAAAACTTTCAAATCAGGAATGAATGTTAGTAAATAAAGTGTACAGGGGAAAAAAGTGAGAAAGTCCAATTTTAACTCAGATTGAGTTAGTGCTGCCTTCTGTTAGACAATCATGAGACCTTTCCAATGTACTTTATATTATGGTTAAGAGAGGTCCTGTCATATTTAAAATGATATTGAAAAACATATTTGCTGTGGTCCGTTTGAGGTTCGACTTATAAAAGATTTTATTCTGGAAAATCTTCAAATTAGACTTGGGCCAATGACCAAGTTTACTGAGTAACCAATAGATTTGAGGAGTTATATCTTTTGATGCCAATCATGTTATAAAATATTTTCATGAAAAACTCATTTATATTCGATTAAAATTGGATCAAATAAATAAATGTTAATCTGACAACTTAGCTCAGATGGTAGAGTGTCTGCCTACTCAGATAAGGGTCCCGGATTTGATTCCCGGCATGACTGAAAAATGTTTTGTTGGTGAAATGTGGGTTTACCCTTTCACAGTGATAAATAAACGATCAGGGACTGGATGTTGTGCCTGTCCTTGTCTTTAGTTTATAAAGCGTATGAAGATATGGCAGGCCTAGCAAGCCAGTAGTGGAAAATATATGGCTTGAATAAAAAACTGAATCAGGCCACAGGCTGGAAACTGTAATGGATGTAAAAGTAATATAACTTTAAAAAAACCTTTAAGAATGTAGGTATATAATATTAACAATCCCAAAAATGTTATTTTGAGAGTATAATAATGTTTAATAAAACAAAGAAAGTCCAAATTGATTTAAAAGTAAGTGGCATAATAGTAATTCAAAATCTAAGTTCTTTTCAAACAGTCAATTTTTTTTTAAAATTTGTGTCAGGATTATTCTTTATATGTTTTCAGAGAATGTGCTATTACCAAGAAATTATCTTACCCACAATAACTCGCAAGTGGTCTCTTCCCCACTCCCATGATTTAAAAATATTTACCAAGACTCAATGCTGGAAAATATACTTTCTACCCACTTAAAACCATCCATCACAATTCGGTGGGAAATGGCAGAACTTTGCTACTTATCCCCTTCAGCTACTAAAATAAACCAATCTATAATTTTAGTTTATGGCATTTGCCAAGTGATACCCCTGATCAAAAGAAACACAAATCTGTCACAATGTAATAATTTACAGCATCAACCTTAGGGCAGGAAAGCCTTGTTGTGCTTCCCCGGATAACAGCTAAGACCCTTTAACATGAGGTTAGTACAAAGTTCTGTAAACAACCATATAGTTTGCTTTTTAATTTTCATCCTAGGCTTTATTGCTTACACTTTTCTTTAGTAATAAAATACCTCAAGAAATCCCGTAATCACTTAACAATTTTGAAAATCAATAGGCGAAGGTTTCCCTACTATGTATATTTAGTTAACTGCTAGTGAGAGAATAAGTTATGACATCACGTCTATATTCTATTTTGGGAAATTTTAATTATACCAGCGGGGGGTTGTGATGATAGCTACATATTATTCATAGACAAATATCAAGACTCTATGCCCTTAAAGAGGCCTCTTCATTCTATGGCTGCCAACTATCCAAGATACCAACTTCAATAGTGTGATATGTTCCAAACTTTTCCTTAAAAGCCTTAAAAAAGAATCAATCTCCAATCGCATAACTTCATCAATATTAAAACTATATTTTCGTAAGCCAAATGTTTCAATGAAAGATAAAAAAACAAACTGAAAACATTAACTGAAAATGCAACAAGAAATCAAATAACCGAAAGTACGCACAAAACTTAGAAATTAAAAATTCAACTTTCAACAAAATTTAAAATCTATGAATACCAGGATATATAATCAATACACAGTAACATAATTAGAACATTTTAAAGACATAACATACTTTTTTTTATATATTTGGGATTACATCCAACAACAATATTCACTTGAAGTTAGTAACATAAAATTCTAAACAGGTTGTAGAAATTAAAAGTAAACTTTAAACATCTAAATGATTTAAGATAAAAACAGAATTATTATTTTTGACGTCTTTCATTCTATCTAAATCATCACGTTACAGTACAGTAAATATTTTCAGCCAACTTGTTTGAACAAAATAATATAAAGATACATTAATTTATCATCAAAAATAAAATCAAGATTCACTACCATTCAACCCTCAGGCAGAAAAACAGCCGTTGTCAAATGTTTGCTAAGAAATAATACAAAATTATATCATAAAATAAATAAACATTTCTATAAATTATCAAGTTTTCTTTAATCCCTACTTCTAGATGAGCTTTAATGTTTTCCTCATATTTGTTTACCAAACCATACTTTAAACGTGCAACCATTTTAAATCCTTGTTATGTATCACTCTACTTCTTTTTTCAAGAGCGCATGTGATTCAAGAGTAGTGCTACAATGATTTGTTTTTAATTTCATATTGTAAGTAAATAAAACTCGGCGTAGGGAAGTAGCTTATCGGCAACATGGTATCCTACAATATAAGCTGCATCAGCCAACCAAAAAAAACCAACCTTGTCCATATTTCCACGCAACCCAGTGCTTCAGGGGCCGCAGTGACGACATTCCTCTGGCTGATGTATGTTTAAGTAACTAGGATCACAGCAGGTCATTACTTCTTTGTGGGGGTTCCCCTTTGTGTGAGGCCTTCAAACCTTTTGAATGTGTAGTTTATGAACACCCAGTCCTTATAAATCACTTCACCATCCTGAGGTAATGGAGCTGCAGCTGGAATTAAAACAGATTCATTAAATGTCTCAAGTCGTTTAATTGCCTACTCATCACCCTTGACACTGTCCTACTTAGAGTGTAGTCAGTGTAGTCAGATATCACCATGTATAAACCTAATTAGGGGTGTACAAAATTTCAAAACTACAACTTAGCTTTGAAATAAAAATCAGCTTCGAATTAGTTTTGAAACAAATTCCGGCTTTGACAATTAAAAAACTTTGCCAATAAAAACCTTGAAAGCTAAAGTACTGTTTTATATATTAACTATTAATGTTCATAGAAATAATAAGTCTGAAGTAATTGAATTAGATGTTGTGATTATAACTTGATTTATAAGATTAAAATGAAATATTACTAACAATCGTGCAATAAAATATTTTGCAATTAATTTTAATGCATAAAATTATGCAACTAAGCAGCTATATATTTTTTTCAAGCATAAAACAACTAAACAAAAATATTTGCACTTCAACTAGGCTTTGAGAATATCTCATATATTTGAATTGAAAAAAGTGGCTGTCATACATCCCTCGAATAGAAACTGTTGAGACAATACAATAACACAAACTAGGACCCATTTAACACCAGCTCTATCCGCATCAGTGGTCGGATGGTCTAACATGTCACACTCGTATTGGATTGGATTGCAGCTTAGGGTTTAGTATCCTAGTCGTGTATACTGATTGTGGTTTTTTCTTATATGGTTTCCCACTCTTTCTCCATGCAAGTTTAGATACATTTTCTTTAAAATCCCACCTCTCTCTTAGTAGGTTATTCAATTAACGTAATTAATATATCATATAGCCCAAACGAGCATTAAAACAAGAGGGGAAGGAAAAAAACTTTCACTCGTCAGATGGTTTCATGAGTGTCTGTTTTGTGCTTTAAGGGAGTCACCTTTGGTTGGTGAAAGCTAGCGTTTAGGTTTGTTTTAGTTTTAACATTAAAATTGGTGTTTATCTCAACAAATTATAATTCAGCATTATTTAGTTGCTGCTGTCCCTCTTACTTTTTAACCCTTATCAAGTTATTGTTGTAGTTTAAATAATTTAAATTAGGATTTTAAACACTATTCGACACCTTAGCTCAGTTGATAGCATGTCTGTCTACCGAGCTAAGAGTCCCAGGTTTGATTCTCGGCATGGCCGAACATTTATTGTTGGTGAAATGTGGGTTTACCCTTTCGTAGTGATACATTAACAGCTAGGGACTGGATGTTGTGCCTGTCCTAGTCTTTTGTTGGATTATAAGGCATATGAAGCTACGACAGGCCTAGCAAGTCGGTAGTGGGAAAATATATTGGCTTGAATAAAAACTGACCCAGGCCACTGGCTGGAAACGGTAATGGATGTAAAGTAAATTTTAAAATCTATTTAACTTTTAAAACGTGTAAAATATTGCTGACCATTTTAAATTAAATTCATCAAATTGAAAAATTATATCTGGACACAAGAATCAAATCAGGGATCTTTCTTTGGCTTGGCGTGCCAATGCTTTACCAATGAACTAATCTGCAATCTTCCTGTGCTAAAGGTCATTCATCACTTGTAGCTTGAGACACGATTTTATAAACTTTTACTAGTTCATTAAAATGAACATTAAAATATTTTTAAAATAAGTATTTTAAAAACTATTTTATATACATAATATTAAACTAAATTGGATGGTGTTGCAAAATTTACTACTTATTTGGCCAACTAAGTTAATTTTTATTGGGTAGCAGATGTAATCTTTCTTTACCTTTTTTTGCATGAAATTACCAGATAAGTAGTTCGAACAGCACTATTAAAAAAAATCCTAATATTCCTGCAACCAACTAAAGTTCTAATTCTAAAAAATTAATTTCCCTCAACCAAAGACCGTTGGTAAAGAAATAAAATATGTGTTGGTTCTTGCTTATATGACAGTCATATTGTTACCAAAGGCAAACATTTTAAATTTAAGAACGAGAAATTTAACCATAATTTATCTATCCATAATTTGTAATTTTTTTCTTTAATCCCTAGTCAAAATAGGCATTTTAATTACAGACTTTTAATATTAAGGAAAAATGGTGCCTAATGGCTATTTTAAATTTAACATTGAAAAGAGGGTAGAAGGACAAGGCTTACACACTTACTAAAAAATTGCAGGCCTTAAGTTCACAATTAAAACACAACAAAACACATAATTATGTAATTTTAGGGGTACACCAGTTCCCTTCTTCAGGAGAAGAGAGTAAAACACCAACTGGACTAAGGTAGCATGGCTAGATTCTGTTGTTGACTTTTTTTCTTTCTTTCTTTAGTTGCCTTGTGTCTTGACTCTTTGTAGATGGTTAAAATGATTATTGAAGTATTAAATGATCAGTTATTATTTAAATAGAAATGACTGACTGGTGTGAGTAGGTAGGCCTGCTTGGAAGAAAATGAAAGATGGTTGGTTATCTAAGGTTGTGCCTTGATTTGGTTATATATAGGTGAACAAATTCCCACCTACGAAGATGGGAAGCATTGCAATGATAATTTAATAATTCAATAATTGAAAATAATATAAATATAACATTTTATCCATCTATAAAGAGTCAAGACACAAGTTTGAACACGTAACTACAGAATAAAAAAATAATCAAGAAACCAGTAACAACAGTATCTAAGTGACCATGACCTACCTCTTGCCATGCTACCATAGTCCAGTCTGTGTTTTACTATCTTCTGATGAAGAACGGGACTAATGCACCCTGAAAATTTCATAATTTTGTGTTGTGTTTTTAAATGTAAACTTAAAGAGGCCTACAGTTTACTGGTAATTGTGTAGGCCTTTCCCTTATAGCCTCTTCCTTTTCAATATTCGACTTTTAATAGAGAAATACAATCATTTTATTTACCACAAATCAGGGTCCCTAATCATAGTTAAAAGCAGAGTCTGTGATTGGTGAGAAATGACCCTTAGCATGGGTCGAATCCTAGATAGCTTAGTGTACAGCATCGGCACACTAAGCCAAGAATCCAGAGTTTAATCTCCCTGCTCAATTGTGATTTTTAAAATTTACAGACATGATACTTGATGCAGCTATATTCGTAATAAAGAACATTGCAATCTTCAAAGCTTCGTTAGTCATCTACAATTAATTATAAAAGGGTTAGCTTTCTTCATTTTAAATTAAATTAGGTTCCTCTTTATTTTACACAGGAAATGGTGTTTGTTAGCGTTACTCACGTATCTCCAGCTTCACATCAGGGAAGTCATCAAAGTTGGAGGTATCGTCAATAGATCGTACTTCCACAGGAATGGCTGCGGGGCGCTCCCTTATGTGATCCCAGTCCACACCGCGGAAGAAAGGGGCCAGCTTGAGTTCGTCCATGCCACGTTGCGAGCCGAGTCTCCTCTCTGCCTCGCAACAAAACCTGACGATAGTTTCCTTTGCCTCTTCCGATATGGGCACCTCTGGGGGGAAAGTGAGAGTTTCCCGCCAGTTCATAACCTTGCGATATGTCTCTTGGGGGTTCTCACTACAGAATGGAGGGTAACCTGAAACATTCGTTATTTAGAGAAATTGTAATAAAATAAAATCAAAAATAAAGTTTTAGTCGATAGACAATGCTCAAAACTTAATACTAATATGAGTTTTACTATGGGCGTGCAAAATCCACGCATGGCAAGCTTGTACAGGGTGTCTACTGAGTTGGAGGAACAAAAATTAGTGACTCTTTTTGATCACAAACTTCCTTCGGTAATCGGCCGAGTATTATATAATACATATATAGGCATAATGCACTCACACGCAACATTAAACTTTAACTAGATGGTTAACCTTAATCTTATCCAGGTTATTAAGGTAAAAACAACTAGGCAACTTGCGGCTAGCGTGTGGCATAATGGGAAGTGGGTGGCTCGACAGTCAACACACTCGTGTTGTTACGATATGCAGGAAATTCAAACAAACATATTTTCGTGACTTTATGGCCTACATATTGAAAATTCATGACTTTTTAGAGACTTTCGTGACCCAGTAGACATCTTGTTGTTACCTTTTAGCGTAAATCAAGTTTACATAGCAAGAGAAAATGAAAACAATTTAACATAAATGTGTATTTTAGCTATTAATACTTTTAATGGCTAAAATTCATAATAATTGTTAAAGCGGACATTTTTTTCTCGAAATGAAGCTGATGTTTTTGGAACTTCACACAGAGCTACATAATTTAGAATGGAAAGAGAAACACAATTAACACTTTTGCTGCCAATAAACAAAGAAGGAATGTGTGGTAATAATCGAATGTCTTGAAGCCGTCATCTTTTTGTTTAAAAGCAACTTGATGATAATGCTAATACATTCCTGGCAACGTTTCCCAATAATTGAACTAAAGTGACAATTGGAAGCAGAAACAAAGTTTTATTGAGTAATAATTGGTTATATAAACAGTCAACATATTATTACATATTATTTAATATGGAAGAAGGTACAGGAATGGTGGATACAGACATATAAAAAGGGACAAACACAGTATGGCTTATAAAATGAAAACAAGAATAAAGTTCACACTTCTCATTTATGCCAATGGTTAAAGAGGTAATTTCTATTTCTTGAATAAAATAATTTATCGTCACAATCCAACACCCGAGCTAGGTTTCACAATATCGGAACGCATTAGGATGGATTTTTTTATAGCACCACGTTTTACTACTCATTTGAGTTACAAGCTAATGTTAATGGTTTTAGGGATTAGGAAGGTTATATTTTGAGGAAGTGTACCCACATTTGGGTGGAAATAGAGTGGAAAACTATTTAGGAAAAGCCACCCTCAGTACAATCAACTGAGATTCAAACCTTGAGCTCACCGTCATTGACGGTTTGCTCTACTGCTAAGGTAACGCCTAGACACATGCCACCACTGAAGCAAGTGGATGGTGTGCTAAATGCGCAATACAACTTCCTAAAAGAAGAAACCAAATAACATAAAAGAAAGAAAAAGTAAATGGGTTGAGAATGATAGTATACATAGATATGAACATGTAAAAGGGATAAATCATATTAAGGAGAGGTGCAGAAAAACTGAAAAGAGGTAATCCTTGAAGAAGTTACAGTAGGATCCTGACTATCAACATTCCGTTTTATCAGACATACATATATAGCGTGCTATTGATGTGACCTTGCTGCAAGGAAGAGAAGCAAAGCTGGGAAACAAACTTCATTTATTAATTTATTAAACAGTGACTTTTTCATTTTGCATGTTATACTAAGTTGCATTTAATTGATTTAAAATCCTTTACTTTGTTTACATGAATAAAATAACAGTTTTATAATTTTTTGGATAATTTATATTATGGAGTAATTATTACTAGTCCTAAATTCATATCTAATCTTAACTTTGATTTAATTATAATTTGGTTAATTCCAGCCCCGCCCCTTATCTCCGAACATCCGACCACCTGACGGTCTCGTTTATGTCAGATAGTCGGGACTCTACTGTATTTCTGGTAGACAGTGAAAATTTTACTAAGTAGTTGATTCTGTTGTAAAATTTCACTCTGGAATTTGTCAAACAGAAATAAGAGCATTAATAAAATAAAATATGTAAGGAATGTGAGAAGTGGATATGGATAAGCGCCTGGATATCTCAGAGGAAATGACAAAGTTACTTATTTAAAGTAGATCTAGGTTGAATCCATTAGTATTCGAATCTGAAGCTTAATTTTATTTAAAAATGTAAAATTAGAAAACATTAATTTAAGAGTTTTAACTCTCTCACAGTGCTATGCTTTTTCTCTTCTTCAATTTAGATTCTGTTTACATTAATTCTTCTTAAGTTGGTAAGGCAGATTTAAATAAAATAATAAACTCTTAACTTATGGTTGTTCTAATGTGAATTGAGAGGCCTGTGGTCTAGTGGTCAGAGTTCCTGGCTATAGAGCTAGAGGCACCGAGTTCAATCTCCGGAACTTCCCTATTTTTTATGTGAAGCAGTGGGTCTGTAACGGGGCCAAACTCAGCCTCATGAATACTTCGACTTGGCTTCAAAGCTTCACCAATAAGAATATTGACAGTTAAAATACTCAATTTATGTTCAATTATTGCCATTCTAAGCTGTTTTGTACAGTACAAACTAATATTTATATGGAAAGAATCTTAAGTAATTTAATATTAAGTTGTGATAGTAGCTTTGTTTGTCAGATTAACACAAAAATTACAATCAATGATGTAACCAAATATATTCCCAGTAATCTTAGTGCATTAAGTTATATAAATAACCACAACATAGTATTTTTTTAAGTATAAAATAACTAAAAGAAAATATTCAAACTTCGATTCGGCTTTGAGAATCTTTCATATATTAAATTCGAGTTTGCACGTGGACTTCACACACCCCTACTCTCGGCAAATGTTAGCAATATTATCGCTAACAGTGGAGGAAGCTCGGTCAGTATAGCTTGATTTCATGCTCACACCATCTTTTATTTAATATAATGTCAATAGAGTTAAGTGGTAAACTAATGTTCTTGGGTCTGGTTATGTTATGTTATGTTTGCCCTCCAACTATTTGGGATAAACCACAATTAATAAGTATAATAATAGTTTCAGATATTTTTTTTAATAAGTCCTCGAATATTCCTTAGGATTCGAAGGACCTAATCTCTAGTCCAAGAATATGAATACCAACGTACCAATTAGCATTTCATACATGATGACTCCCAGACTCCACCAATCACAGGCTGGTCCATATCCCGTCTGAAGAAAAACTTCCGGCGCGATGTAGTCTGGTGTCCCCACGGTGCTGTATGCCAGCGCCCGCCGGTTCTTCTTCCAACTTTCAGCCCTTCTTTTGCTGTCCATGGGACTCGATGCTGAACACAACAAGTTCCAGTCTACTTAAACAAGGAAATAATTCAATGATAAAATAAAAAGTGGTTGAAAAATATAACCAAAACTAGCCAAATTTTTATGTGATAGAAAACAAACACAAATGACATCTGACAAAAACATTAAACTTTTTTTTTAATGAGAAAGATTTTGATTTTTTATAAATAGGAATGGGCTATTCAAACCCTTAAAGCATGGTTATTTTAGTATAGACTCGTGGACCACAGTCAGCAGATTGTCTTGTGGATTAAAAGTGCAGCTATCGCAGGAGAAGCGTCGTATAACACACCACTTCTCCCCTCCATACAACTGTGCAGAGCAGCAAACATCTCGACAGTTGATATTTGCATGTCTCATTGTCTGTGCATTCTTTATAGTAATAGAGGAGTGCTTGCTTGTAAGCCAAATGTTTCCACGGTTGGTAAAGGACCAGAAAAAGCCACTTTTTCAATTTCCATAAGGACAAAGTATCAGCTTAGTATACATGGAAAACTGTTAGAACAAGGGAATGATTTTGTGTGTTTGGGCAGAATGTTCTGTAAAAATGGCAGAATAGATGGTGAAATCGACAGACAGGGAAAGGCATCTCGGAGAGTAGTTGGATGTATGTGGACTATTGCAAAGAATGAAATAGTATCGAAAGAGGCAAATATGGTAATGTATAAAAGTGTGTCCACACCAACATTGTTGTATGGATGTGAAGTGTGAGTTTGTCAGTCAAAACATAAGTGCAAGGTAAATGCAAATGGTGCAAGATATCTAAGCAATATATGTGGAAAACCTCATATGGGACAGAGTCAGTAATGAATGGGTGTTGAAGGAGTGTGGGTTGAAAGGGAATCCAATAGGTCAGTGTGAAAGAAGTGTGTTAAGTTGGTTTGGGTATGTTGAGAGGAGGAGTGTGGATCGAAGGACAAAACAAATATTTAAGTAGAGTATGTGGATCAAAAAGAAATGGCTAAATGTTGTAGACAAATGTGTGAAAAAGAAATACATTAAGAGTTTTAAAAATAAATTAAAGACCCTGTAAGTGTATGAATGTATGCAAAGATAGGAAAAAGTGAAAATGGATTAAAAATAGAGTTGTTTTTGAGCTATATGCCCAGTTTCTTGACTACTCCATAAGTAAACAGCGTGATGAGACATGTATATAAATTATGATTATTTACGTTTAAATCATTTTGGCAAGCTTTACTAAAATTTCATATTTGTTTGTATCATTTTAACTTTTATATTATATGGCATATATAATATAATTTTAATCTGAAAAAATATCTTTTAATAACGTTTAAAAGTACAGACAAATTGGCCTGCCAAATTTTATAATCTTTTGGAGTGGCCTGCTTGGATAACCAAGCAAATAGCCCTATCTTAATGATATATTATATTATTATTATTAGCACCGCGTCTTACTACTCGTTCGGGTTATATGCACTCACGCTAATGTGTAATGGTAGGGTGATTGTGAGATGAAATGAAGGACCTACAGTTTAACGTGGAAATCCGAACCACGGTGGAGGCCTGGCATTACACACATTTCTTGTCAGAGGTGAAGGAAGGGTTTGGTAATCAGATAAATCTGTGCCGGGATCGAGGATTGAACGCCGGCCTCCAGCACAGAAGCGTGACATCTTACCCCTAGACTGCCAGGTCACCCTTAATGATAGTCAAAATTTAAGGATTTAATATCTGAAAAAAAATTAAAATTGTTTTCTTTTTCAAAATTTTAAATTGTTTAAGAGATCTAATATTGCTTATTGGTGGCTTAGTCCCAATACAATAAGGAAAAAATTTAACCAGGACCCAGACCATTAATTTAACACATAACCAAATGAGTGAATGATAAATTAATATTAACATTATATATATATATATATATAATGTTAATATTAATTATATAATTATATAATATAATATATTATATTAATTATAATATAATATTATATAAATGATGAATTAATATTAACATATATTATTATAATATTATATATTATTTATATCATATATATAATGTTAACATGTTAATAACATTATATATATATATAATGTTAATATTAATTCATCATTCACACATTTGGTTATGTGTTAAATTAATGGTCTGGGTCCTGGTTAAGTTTTTTTCTTTATTGTATTATATGGCAAAACTTTGTGATTGTCAAATCCAGAAGTTTACTGTCAAATCGAAGTCAAAGTGAGTGAAGTTTGGAAAGCTTCCCACACCTCAAATATACTTTCTACTGTATTGTCTTTGTAAAATCTTTGTAAAAAAAAAAAAAGTTTGATTTCCTCAAGATCACTTGGACACAAAGGTCATGTTGATGAGGACCCTACATTAAAAATTTTTTCTTGAGATATTTGTGCCACGATTGAGCATTAATTACATTGATATCTGATTTATTGTGATATTTGAGGCGGATGTGGACGATACCCGGTTTTATGATAATGACGCATACATGCCTTACTACACACTTATCATATGGTTATGTGCTACTTATTCTTATGAAATGAGCAAGACCTTAATGTTGCACAAAATTTATTTGAATGATTACACCTTCAGTACTGAGGATATGATATTAAATTATACCATTTTTGTTAATTTACGGATTGTTTTTCTGTGATATTAAATGTTCCGTGTTTTGTGTGCTATGTAGATTTACGTTACTATCACTTTGTGGATTCATACACACAAGCAGCTTATATATGACCTACCCCTTGCTTCTTGGACCCCTTGTCACCAGTGTTAAAACTAACTAATAGAAAAGTTCCTGGCAACCTGATGTTGTGAAGGCTAGCTTCCTAATGGGTAGAGAAAGCCAGCATGTCACATGATTTTTCTAATACAACAGAGTTAATCTTTTAGAAAAATAAGTTTAAAGCGCAATACATTGAAATTATTTCTGAAAACGCGTGATTCTCCATGGATGAAGTATTAAAAGGAAATTTTACATACAGTTTTTTAAGGAAAAATACATTTCATCCATGACTTTTTTAATGTATGAGAGGGATCCAAAACAGTATTAGTACAAAACTTATGATAGATACCATTAAAAAATATTTAATTTTTGAAATTTTCTTTTTTTTTAGTTCTATATTTCTCATTTCCTGGGATTTTAAAGTTAAGAATCTACGTATTGAATTAACCCATTCCCTGATGTGTGTGTAGTGCAGCTATCTATGTAGGCCCAGCAGTAGTTTTTCTAATCATATATTATTAGCTGACAAACATTTTTGTTTCTCATTTATTATTGTTTATAGTATAGCACTGAACTGGTAGCTCCAGTCATCAGCTTCAATATGAAGTATTTGGACTAGCTAAGAGTACAGTGGTTCAATGATAGATAGCATTACAATAACTTATTGCAATGAAATGTTGAATCATCCTGCAAATATTTGAGCAAACAAAGAGGTTCTACGCCCGCACCAAGGAAAGGGTTAAGAAAGATCATCAATTCTTTCAATATTAATTATAATCGAGGAATTTAGTTTGACATTTAAAAAAAATATGTGTATTGACAACCAACCACTGCTTAAAAAATTAGCTTAGTACTCAATATGATTTTAAAATATGAGAAAATGAGAATATTTCACACAGTATTTTATAAAACTTATTCTAAACAGTGTAAACTTCTTTCATATCCATTAATTTAAAATATGCATAGATCCGAAAATAGGCACACTTTATTCTAAAAAAAAAACCTCATAAAACCCTAGTGTGGCCTATAGTCGCACCCCTAATTAATACTTAGCTGATGTTGTAACTTCGATGACTACATGTAGTTATATCTATACCCATTGAAATAGTTTATAGTATCTACACAAGATGGTGCTCTTTACCACTTCAAAAAGTTTTTTAAATATCTGAACCTTGACTCTTATAATTAAAGATTTAACTTAAAGCCAAAATGGTTGACAAAATGAATTAAAATAATATGAACATTGGGAAAACTATTAAAGGATTCATTTTCAGACAAAATATTTTATTTTCAAAGTGATTGTAATTTTAGGGTGAGGCCTATATTCGGGGCGGTTTATTTTCGAGTGGACACGGTAAACTTCTTTGATGGTTGAATGGTCTGAATCATCACTATTACAATGAATTGAACTGTTGATGACTGGGTGATTGGGGTTCAAATCCTGATCGGGCGTACCAACTGTGTTTTTTTTTTCTAAAGGGTTTTGCCATTCTTCCTCCACAAAAATATGGGTAAACTTCCTCTAAATTCAACTTTCCTTAGCCCTTTAATATTTGCAGAGTTAGTAATGCTTGTAACCTAAATGGGTAGTAAGATGCAGTGATAAAAAGTTATATTAAAATATTTGCATTTTTTACATGCATCAAGTCCTACTAAATGTCCTGTATTTCTACAGAGCTAAGATTTTAGAAAAAATGTTCCACATTTGAGTGGGCAGAATGGTAAGTAATTTAAAGAAAAAGCCCTCAATAAAACTGGCCAGGATTTTAACTCCATAAAACTAGGCCAGACAATACTATCACCTTTGCCCGTGTGCCCACACAAGTCAAAAACTAGTTTGATGAGCGTTATTTGATATCTAACCTACAGAATGTATGGTGTGGTTTATAACTGAGTAAAGTAGGCTATTTATACTCACTGAAGTCTGAAGGCTTGGCCTGGCTCAGATCTCTATAGAAGTCAGTTCGGTGAGACTTCTTTAGACCTGTGCACAGGCCAAAGTCGGAAAGTTTGATGTGGCCTCTGGCATCCAGCAAGAGGTTATCTGGCTTGATGTCTCGGTGGATGAACCCTAACTTATGGATAGAATCGATAGCCAATGCTGTCTCTGCGATGTAGAACTGAGTGCATTCTTCTGATAAGGTATCCTTTTTCATCAACAGGGTCATCATATCACCTGCAAACATAAATTAATACCATACCAGTGAGTGAAATGTATCGGGGAAAACTGAAACATCATCCTGAGGATAGATAGATGTGAAACAATTGGTGGAAAGTTAAACCTCTGTGATCTAGAAGTCACAGTTCCGGGCTACAGATTCAGAAGTCCTGAGTTTGATCCCTGGAGCGCCAAGAGTTTTCTGTGAAGCAGTGGGTCTAGAAAGGGTTCGATTCAGTCCTGTGAGAACAAATGTGAAGTTATTTAAATAAGAAATTAGTGACTCCGGTCTAAAAAACCGGGATTAATGGCCATTGTTGTGCTGACCACATGACACCCTCTATCCGCAAATGTTGGCACTAGTTTTGCCAAAAGATAGAGGCAGCTCAATAAGCTGCAATGGCATGATTAAAAAAAATCAGTACTAATACTTCACACTGAGTTTACTCTGAAAAGTGGCAATATTACCTTGGCGATGGCTCCAACTTATTAGCTACACCATAGATAAGAGTTTTCCATTCTTTCGACAGTTTTGTACCTGTTTTGGTGTCATAACCTAACCAATGTACCTGTTCAATCCTCCAGTGTATGTATTTATGTGTATGTGTGTGTGTGTGTATGTTACCACCCGAACTCGATTTTAAACAAAAAACTAGATCAGACTAGGCCAAATTGATATGTCCTGCTGCTTGTAGGATAAACCGATGTAGCCTAATTTTTTTCAGGCGGTATTAGTTTTTATTCTTCTTAACCCATACAATGAATCAACCTTGGACAGGTTTCCTCATTCACAGTTGGTGCGCAAATGTTGTCAGCTAACCTAACCTAAGCCTGGTGTGGCCTGGTAAAATTGTAGGATATACTAATTTATCCTGTGAGCTAGGCCAACATTTCAAGATTAACAAATTTGGACCAGGGTTAGGTTAGGTTATCTAACGATATTTGCACGTGATCTGTGCATGATGAAACATGTCCAAGGTCGACTCATAGTATGGGTTAGTATTACCTGAAAATATCAGGCTATATCAGTTTAGCCTACAAGCAGCAGGGTGTACCGATCCGGTCTAGTCTTGGAATCGGGTTTGGCCTGTAACATGTATATATGTTGTAAAATAACTTTTGTGGAAAATTTTGTTTAGTCTGTTTGTTTTTTAAAATTTATGTTAGTTTATGTTTAGTATTTGTTCTTCAGTTAGTGATAGACCTGTAGTCAGTGTTGGGTTTCTTATGGGCACTCGGAGATTGTCTTATTGTGATGGCTAGAGGATCAAAAAGATTAAAATAAACCTTTTTAGTTGTAGGAAACAGTTTTAAAGTTTAAGAGGTATCGGAAAAATATCCTCAATGGCCGTATGTATCCCTTCCTGCGCTAATATGACATAAAAAAAAGTAGGCCTCTATATCTTTGGCAAACCTCTAAATGGAAGAGGTGATTTAATCCACATTTAATCAGTATACAGTCCACAATCGGTTTCCCCCCCCTCACTTATTGTTTATAAAAGTGGATCAAACAATTAAAAATACCTGTATAATGCGAGTGTATATATTAATATTGTTTGATAGATTTAATAAAGGAACTAGGCAAATATTGATATATATTATTTTTTGCTCGCCTGTTTAGCAAAAACATTTCTTGATTTAAAATATGAGGTCATACCTGCCAAATGATTTATTTTAATGGTCACAGTATTTTGACTGGGCAAAGGTAGCGTAATAAACTGTCTATTAACTGTAGACTTGAATGAAAGGTTTAACAAGGTACTAGCTGTCTCTGTAAAATTTGTATTAGAATTTAAATTTTGAGTTAAAATGCTTTAATTTTAATTGTAGGACGAGAAAACCCTATAGAGTTTTATAATAATTGTTTTAATTTTTATTAGAATTTATATAAATAAGTATATTATTTCAATATTTATTTTGTATAGGTGATTCATTTTGTGAAGTACAAACGGTTGTCCCAAACTTTAATGAAGTCTGAGCAATAGGCTAAACAATGCTGTGACAAAGGGAAAGAAATGCTTAAAAGTTCATGACATCACGTCAAAATTTAAATTAATTTGTTTATCAGACTTTATACCATAAATAAATATTTAGTTATTAATACAACTCTGTGATAAATCGCATAGCCCTGGGGGTAAAGGTACCACGGTTTGAAATATAACTGTATTAAGGCAATTTTCCAACCTCTCTCCAGGCAAACACTTGCGTAGTTCCTAAAACTCATGTTCATCTGCCCATTTAAAGTTAGTGTTTTCTTGCAATGCTTGTTGAAGGGTCTAACCTCCTGGTAGAAACTCCATGATAAGGTACAGGTTGATGGGGTCCTGAAAGCTGTAGTACATCTTGACGACCCACTGATGGTCAGCCTCCACCAGGACATCTCTCTCGGCTCTCACATGGGCCACCTGTTCCTTCTCCAGCATGTCTGCCTTCCGTAGGATCTTCATAGCGTACACATGGCCTGTATCCTTCTTCTGCACCAGCCGCACCTCACCGAACGCCCCACGGCCTATCACCTTGAGCGGCTCAAAGTCCTCGACGCCGAGACGTGACCTCTTCAGACGAAGGAACTCAGTTTCCTTCTGAGCGTGTTGCTGCCGCTTCTCCTGTTTTTGGGCCTCTGTTAGACTCTCGTCCTTCAGGGAGTCTTCTAACTTTGCCAGTCTGTCAACAAACACAATTAGAATGGTTTCATTGATATTTTTTAAAATCAATAAACTAATAAAATTGTTGCCAGGGCAAGGATAGAGATGTAATTAGAGCAAACTTGCTTCGGTGGCTGCAAGGTCTGAGGCGTCACTCTAACAATAGTATAGCCTTTCGATGACAGGGAGGATGGTTTTCCTAAGGTTTTTCCAATCTCCTTTTCCAAATGCAGCTACACTACCTCTAAATTCAACCTTTCTATTCCCAAGCCCATTAGTGTAATTAGTGCATAATGCATATAACCTGAACGGGTAGTAAGATGCGGTGTTAAAAAAATAATTAGAGTTAACATTTTTAGTGATTTAACACACAAGTTTTTTCACCACAGTTACCTGTACCAGGCTATTCACATATAATCACACTATTAGGTGTTAATTATTAGGCGCAACAGAATAAACTGGTTTTTTCTTTAATTTAAATTGTAAAAATTATTTCATACCAAATGAATAACACAAATAATAAGAGAGCAGAATTCTATATGTAAGTAATTAAAAAAGTTGCCCTAATTATTTATGCATTGCTGAAATTGGATTTTAAAATTCACAACTAAAACAATTGACAGGTTCAGGGCAGTAACCTACATTTTATGACAAAAAATTTTTAGGAGTGATCTATAGTAATTTATTTCTTGAACTATAGGTATATTTATAAGACCTTGAGGATCGCTAACATCAGCAAATATTTTATTCATTTTTATGTCAAATCTAAATCTATGAGGGTTATATGTTTTTGCCCCAAGCCTCTCACTTCACCTAATTCTTTTACAGCTCAAAGAGAATTCCCCCAGAGCACATTAATGGAGGGAACTTCCCTCCCTGTTTTTCTCCCTAACGATGACCATGGTACGAATGAAATAAATAGTATATAGAAATTGTACCCACATTTGTGTGGCAGGAGGGTGAAAAGCCCACCCTCTGATCACATGATCAAGATTCTAGCCTCAACCTTCCTGCCAGTAGCAAACAAGACTAACCAAGCTTGGAGTTTAATCATGCAACGAGGTTATAGAATTGATAGAAAAGCTAGACAGTATTGTTAAACTATTCTCACAATAGTATGTTTGCATGGTAGTGAATTATTGAAAGTAGTCGAAGGGTGGAAATATCAAACTTCTAAGTGCCAAAAATAAAATGTTACAGGAAAGACCAAAACCGTTCTTGGATTGTCCAGAAAATAAATAAATAATGTTTACTATACTATATTATACAATTAATGCTTAACTCAAAATATTAAATTATTGACCAAAATTAAATAACAGAGATATAATAGCAAATAACGTTCTAAGATGGCAAGGAATTAGAAACAGACAAACAAAGGCAATGTCACAATTATATAATTAGCGCTTTATATTGTCATTAATATGAACTTCTTTCAACTGTTCAACAGTACTTGAAACAGAAATAAACTATGGTTCATCGCACACAAAACATGACAAAGGAGAAAAAGAATAAAGAAAAAAAACCACTTAGAACATTTCCACCATTCAAATACTAAACAATCCATTTTTTATTATAAAACTTGACAGGAGCTATGTGTGTTAAAAACCCCTTTAATAACAAGTATAAAATAATCTCTATGGAGGTTATAAAGTAGTGTATTATTATTATGTGTTGAGATAGAGGTTAAGAAACCAAAGATTTTGATTTTATGTATCCAAAAATGTCAGTTTCCAAACTAATTTGAGTTAATGTTACTCTAGTTTAAAATAAGCATTTGATATTAAAAAAAAGTCAATTCACAAACTATTTATACAAGTAACGGGTTTGCTTCTAATTTTTATGATATGGGGGTGGGGGTGAGGTGAGTAGGGTTGATTATTTAGTAAAAATTGTAAATATAATTTGAATGAGTATGACAGAGTGATAAATATTTCATATTTATTCTTTATTGGCAATCTTGAATACTATGGCTATATAGAGTAAGGATGATGAGGGCAATTTATAGGAAGTGCACTCACATAAACATGGAAATATGGTAAAACCAGTGGTAAACTGCACATGCACCTGACAAATTACAACCATGCCCCTCGCATCACCAGCAATCTAGTTCGGTGAGAGCTTGACCACATGACCACAGGAGTGTCACGCTTGCGGGAGTGGGGTGTATGAGGGGGTGTCGAGATCTTGAGTTGGGAAATTCTAGAATATTACTGTATACCACAATAGTTTCGATCATGAAAGTTCTTCACTGAAGACTTGTAAAGACATATTTTAAAATTCCCAACTATCGATCCCTACTCTTCATATAGTCCCAGACTCATAGCTCACCAAACATTGAAAGGAGTTATATTCTGTCAAAGCTTAGTTAATCAAGTTAGCTAATAGCACCGGTGTCACTGCCTACTAGATTTAAGGTTACTGCTACCATACATTATCAGCCTTAAGATCGTTAGGTAATGTTTTAAGCCTTTAGTTTTTACGCGGTGAAACTTGTTAGTTTTCCTACATGCAATGATGGAGAATGGCATAATAAAAACACTTCTAACTTAAAAAAATCAATTATTTACATACACATTTAAAATTACAATCGCCAAAATGCTTGATTCAGTCGGTAGCGGGGAGAGGAACCAACAACATGTATCTAAGTCGCGTAGCAAATGTTGGGACATTACTGAACGACATTATCAACAGCTGAATAAGATTTCAGATAACATGACCAGAATCATCAAAGAAAACGCGGACTCTGATAGTTCACTACTCGACATTCTCTCAGAAACCAGCGCCGTGGACCTGCATTCAGCCCGGAGTCAAGCCGCCCCGCAATAACAAGCACTCAAAGGGAATCAGGTCCAACCGTCGGACACCACCACAAGATCCATCATTAGTCGCCCAGGGCGAAAAAGCTACTACCCCATCTAGAGTTCGCACCCTGAGTCCAGTGATCAGACCAGTTAAGAAGGCCACTTTCGGAGAGACGACAGTGAAGAAAGAATGCCAAGGGAAGACCAACAACTACTGCTTGCGGCTATCCAAGTGTTGACACAAACTGTAAATTCAAACCAAGACAGATTCCGACAGGTAGAGGCTCGACTCAATCGTCCCGAGGAAACCCAGAAGAAGCAGCGGGTTTAGACGCGGAACCCCAGCGAGGTGGACGGCAAGCGCCCAGGCCGGCAGTGCTAGTCCCAACCTGGGATCGCTCTTGGCCCCTGACACTCCACTCCTGGACGTAGAAGAAACAGCCGCTCTACGAGTATGCCTGGCGCTGAAAGCAAAGGCACAGGCACTACCACCCGGACGAGACAGGCATCAGGCAAACTTCCTGCTAGCAAGCTATCCAGATCTTCCACCCCAGACACAACAGGCCCTCATCCACAGAACCAACACGATCTATACCACCCTGTCCAAAGAATGGCCAAAATCAATTGCTGCATCAGGGGAAGATGCGACAGCGGCCATCTATCCACCGGGGTTCATACCTCCAGCACCAGCTCCAGTCTACATACCACCGCCATTGCGATGCGGTGGAACCGGAGCCTACAACACATCCCAACGCCGAGAGGGGAGCAGCAACAACATCGCACGTTCACGAAGAACTCCACCCTCTCCCCAGGATATCTCTTGCATCGCGTCTACGCCGTAGCAAGCCTCCTTAAACCCATATAGGGTGAGGAATTTGAGTGACTTGACATCGCTCAAGTAGCGGACATCACAGAAGGAGAGCTCGCCTAGCTCGACACGGCTTCCATCGAGGAACTTCAACCACATCAACTAGACATATGATACGCCTCGGTGGCGTAGTTGGCTAACGCGCTAGTCGTGTTGAGCTCGACTGCTGAGGACGGGGAGATCGAGGTTCAAATCTCG
>CABFOV010008611.1:0-22758 GCA_902141375.1 Timema poppense
TTTTTCCAACCAAGTGAAATATAATAAGCAGGCTGAAATCAGAGATAATAACCTAAAGTTTATGTTGTATTGTAAATTAATATTTAATTATTCCACACGAAATAATTATAATGAATATGTACGCTGGAACCTTGTTGATCCTAACTAATTGGGACCTAATTTTGTTTGGATTAGGGGAGATTGCGACTAAGCAGGAGCATTCAGAGATACAATATTTTCACGAATTTTAAATTACATTTGAATGAAATTATTCAAAATTTTCATTTATAAAACTTATGTATAGCACGTAATATGTACTGTAATTATTTTTAGTTACGGGGAAACACATTGTGTTGACTAAAACATGTAGATATTAGATATTTATTATCAGATATCAACTGTTTCTTACCATTTTCTTTTAACTTTGAACTCGTTGACCAATAAAAATATATATTTTATTCGACTTAATTCCCCTCTCCCCCAATCCTCCCCACCCCCACACACGCGTTTTCCGAAAGTGTGTTCGGATTATCCGGAATTTCGGAATACAAGGGTTTGGTTTGGCAAGGTTTTACTCCAATATAAGTAAATTTTATAAAGTTTGATTTATTTCTCTTAAAACCTTATAGTGAAAATATAAAGAGTACCCAGACGAGAATATAAATAAAAGTAAAAAATTAAATTACACAATTTTGTTATTAAAAAAAGGGCACAAAAATAATGTTCATACCCTGTCAAAAGCCCCGAAATTGTCCGCCACCTTAGCTCAGTCAGTAGCGTGTCTTTCTACTGATCTAAGAACCACGGGTTCAATTCCAGGCATGGCCGAAAAATGTGCAGTTGGTGAAATATGGGTTTACGGGCTGGGCACTGGATGTTGTGTCTGTTCTAGATTTAAGTTAGTTTATAAGTCGTGTGATGATATAATCAGTCAGAAAAAAAAAAGTGCTTGTTAAAGTTAGTTTATAAGTCGTGTGATGATATAATCAGTCAGAAAAAAAAAGTGCTTGTTAAACACCTCAAATAAATGCAAAAACAAAAAATTTCGACACTTCTTATCAATGGCTGCAATGTGTGCTTGATTAGATTACACCAAATTTGCGAAGGCAAGGTTTAAGGCGATTGGCCTGGAAATTCAGAGCCGTGGCAACAAACGCTCATCTTCAAGAATTTTTATTGTTTTGCAATTTTATTTTCTGAAACGGTTTGTTCAAGAATAGAAGTATGTTGATCAAGTTATACTTTTTATATACACACCTCCTCTATGGTTTTAACAGAGGTTTAATATCGATAAAACTGACATTTTTCAATAGAAAACTTTTGGCTTCATAACAAAAAATAATAAAATATAACAATTAATAAACATTGATACATTATCTTAGAAGGAGTGTTGAAAATATTAACATAAAAATTTCACTCATTCTCGAGAAAACTGATAATTCCAAATGTATATTTTTCCGCAAGACCTGTCTGGTAGCTAGCTCCATCTACGGGTTCCGTGATCCATCTGTTCTTGTTGGCGCGTAAGGATACTTTGGGCGGTTGTGAAGCCACGCCACGCCTTTCACCCTCCCGTCCACCATCCCACAAAATAGGTTTTAGACTTGCACTAGACAGGGCCAAGGGCCTTAATGTTGGTTGGTCTTAATCTAAAGTCATCTAGTTGACATATTTGTAGTTTATTCATAGCTTTCATAAGTTGTTACACAGCTTTGAAACACCATTTCCACTAAATACATTATTGTTGTATAATACCCGCGAAAACACAAACCCCCAGCTACAATCTACTTTTTACTTTCTATCGGCACCTCAGAGAGAAATTATTGTGATTTAAAAAAAAACTATTTGAGATTTTGGTAAATATCAACGTTTCACGACCTCCCGAAACAATTTTATAGATTGGGCTAAAACTTGCTCTCTGGGGATCAGGAGGTTCATAAGGTCCCCGAAGGGTTTTTGGAATTTGATATCTAATCCTAAGATTAAGGGTAGTTTACTGAGGGACAAAAGGAGAAAAAAAAAATCTATTTTCTCAAAATTCGCTCTAACAATTTTGATTACATTTTATATGTAGACATTATTTATTGTTTTAAACAAGATACCCGCCTCGGTGGCGTAGTTGGCTAACGCGCTAGTCGTGTTGAAGCTCGACTGCCGAGGACGGGGAGATCGAGGTTCGAATCTTGGTCGGGTGAACTGGGGGTGGTTTTTCCTAAATGGTTTTCCACTCTCCCTCCACGTAAATGCGGGTTCACTTCCTCTAATTCAACCTTCCCAATTCCTAATCCATTAGCGTAATTTGTACTTAAAGCGTATAACCCGAACGGGTAGTAAGACGCGGTGCTAATAATAATAAATAACTTATCATTGTAAAGTTGTAGTATTATTAATTAAAGATACAAATATTTTATTTGAAATTTATTTTTTTAAACCAATAGTTTCTGAGCTTTAAGTATATATATATATATATATATCTACACATACACACACACACGTTTTAATTCAGTTCTTTGAAAATGAATTTGATTCTTATTCTCTTTGGTGGACAAAAATGTTTCTCTTTTCTCAATTTTTCTGTTACAGTGTTCCAAGTTCCTAATGACATAAAGTAAGTAAGTAACAATGTATATTATTTCATTATCTTTGGTGTAGTGTTTCTACAACAATATATAGACATATTATTTTGTTCCACAAATCTTACGAGTTTTTAGTTAATGTCTATTTTAGGATAAATGTGAAAGAAGGTCTGTGCGGTGCACCGTACCATTAATTTTTTTAGTACTGCGTCTTACTACCCATTCGGGTTATACGCTTTTTTTTTACTAATCACACTCATTGTTTTAGGGCTTAAGAAGCTTATATTTAGAGGAATTGTACCCATATTGGTGTGTAAGGAGAGTGGAAAACCACCCTGAGAACACCCGACCGAGATTCGAACCTCAATCTCTCCATTATCAGCAGTATAGTCTTCTGCGAGGGTCGCGTGTTAGACCATGCAGGCACCGAAGCGAATCACAATCTATTGTCCAGTTTTGGAAAACACCGCGGTACATGATGCGTATTGTTACAGATTGTTAGTTTTGGAAGTCATATGCAGACCCCGTATCCACCACTTTTTTTTTTTTACTCTCCCAGTCCTACTACCCATCCAGGTAATTAACATGTTTGGACTTAAGGAATAGGTATACGAAAGGTAAAGTCTAAATTAAATGTACCAATATTTTTATTTTTTGATAATAGTAAGTTAGTATGATGAACAAATTAATGCAACTTTTGACATGATCGTAATAAGCAATCCTTTTCCTCCGTCACGTCTTTGTTTAGCTTACCACTCGAGCTTTGTTAAAATTTAGAGCAGCCGTTACTACTTTACAAGATGGCAATTATTTTCTTTTAAATTACCGCGTCTTATTACTTGTTCAGCTTATAAGCATGCATTATCATGATAGAGCTAAGAAAAGAAGCATTTTATAGATATTCTACCCGTATTTGCGTGGAAGGAGAGCGGGAAAACATTTAGGAATAAAACCTTCCTAAATTGACTCAACCGAGGTTCAAACCCCGACCTAACCATCTTCAGCAGGCCAATCAAATAAAAGAGTGACGCCTCAGGAACACTGATTTAATTAAAATAAATCTAAAAAGTTATAAAGTACCTAAGAGGCCACAAGCCGGCCAACATTATAAGAACCCGCCTCGATGGTGGAGTTAGCTTATGCACTAGTTTTGTGTAGAGAGATACTGCTGAGGATGGGGAGATCGAGGTTCTAATCTTGTTCGGGTGAACAGTTTTTTCCCCTAAATGGTTTCCCTCCACACAAATGAGGTTTCACTTCTTCTATATCCAACCGTCCCAATTCCTAACCCATTAGCGTAATCAGTACTTAAGCATTTTACCCGAATGGGTAGTAATGCACGGTGCTAATTATTATTATTCAGACTTCATCATTATCATCATTGATTGTTTCAAGCTTGTGATCGGGTCAGTTTGGTATAAAATACTCCATCTTCCTCTAGCTTTCCACTCTTCCTCCTCCTTAAATTACTTCTATTCTTCTCCTCTGACTTGCACACTTTCTGTTATCTGCTCCTTCCATCTCTTTCTTGGCCTCCCTTGCGGTCTTTTTCCTAAATACTTCATTTCCATCATTCCCTTTGGCATCCTCTCTTTTTCTGTCCTAATTACATATCCATACCATCTCAGTCTTGCTACCTCTACTCTCTACTATCTCATGTACTCCCTTCGGACTATATTAATGATAAGAACATGACATAATTATTAACTTGATGCACTTATAATTTTTAGAATGAAGGGAGTGAGGTATATTGTTCACATAACAACTAGTTATTATCAGACTAATCTTAAGATAAATTGATCTTCTAAAAAACACCATTGAAAGCATTGTGTGTATGGTAAATAAGAACAGGTAAAGTATCATAAGGTAAACAAACAGCCTGGGAGAGGGAATTATTCGTTACCAAGCTGTTTTAGTGAAGGGAAGAAGCGCTCAAGTGACATGAGTCAAGGTAAGTGTATTTCATGATTGTATGAGCTGAGACACACCCTGCAAACAAAAAAAGTTCACTCTAAATCCACAAAAGTACCTGACACTGTTAGAAAGTGGCCAGGCCATGAAAATTCTACATCGAATCTAAAAAAAAAAGAGTTAAGATAGTGTTTTTTGAAGCCTGTTTTAAAATTTCTGAAAAGTAATCATATTAAAAATAAGAGACATTAAGAAACGCTGCATATGTTGGTCAAAATAAAAACAGCCTTAAGAGCGTGCATCACATACCAATCAACTCTGTGATACAGTAAGTTTACACCAACACTATTGCACGTGGATAATTTCTTATTAAACATCAATGGAGATAAAGAGTTAAAACAAGTTCCTAATACTGAACATTGTTGAAATATTAAATGATATTTGGATAAAAACTACATTGAAAAGGCCGTTTTTGATCATTTTAGAATGTCTTCACAGATAAGCACTGTTCACAAATCTTCATTCTGTCATAACAGGGGCATACTGTCGTTATTAACAAGAAACTTTGTCGCCTTGTCCCCCATCAGCACTGCAGAACATGTCGAATGTACTGCACACATTTCTGGCATATTGTAGGTGTTTTCTTTTCCCTTTTACTCCCATACCTCACGTTGTAGCAATTGTGCTCCAAGTTAAATAAAATGGGCAAGACAACAACTAATACACTTACCCAATCTCACCGCCCAGGCGACTCACCACTAATAACAACACGTCTGCCCGCATTAACAGCCCACGAACAAATGCTAGCACCGAGACAAGAATCGACCTCACCCGCTAGAGACCGCCACCTTGTTCAATGCCGCCCAAAGACAATGACAACAATAGAAGAGGCCAGTAAAAACGAGGCGCTTCTAGAAGAAAATAGACTTTTCCAGTGTCGCGCACATACCCCCTTCCTTTGTGTTAAACTCTGTGATCCCCTCTCTCCTGTTCTATGAGTTTGTGCACCATATAAAAGACCGCCCATTGAAGATAGACGGCACTCTTGGACTAAGCGTGGAAATAGTAAGATGAAGCAGAGGCTTCAAGGACATATATAAGATGTAAGGAGAAATTCACTTTCGGATTAATAATATCTTGTAACTTTTCAAAATTCTCTTTTGGCCGTTCTTTTTTTTAATATAAACTATTGAAGTCTAGTATGATTCTTCGTTCTTGTCAGAACATTAGTAAGAACATTCAAAATTTAATAATGTTATGCGTTGTACTTAATATTTATAAATATGAAATTAACTTTAAACTATTTAACTAGTGAGTTGTGTTTCAAGGTTAATTTAGTAAATATTTACTTGGGAGAGTTCGTTAATGACTTTATGTCAGAACATTCAAAATTTAGTATTGTTATGTGTTGTACTTAATATTTATAAATATGAAATTAACTTTAAACTATGTAACTTATGAGTTGTGTTTCACGGTTAATTTAGTAAATATTTACTTGGGAGAGTTCGTTAATGACTTTATGTCAAGAACATTCAAAATTTAGTAATGTTATGCATTGTACTTAATATTTAAAAATATGAAATTAACTTTACACTATTTAACTTGCAAGTGTGGTTCACAATTAATTTAGTAAGGATTTATTTTATTTTAGGAGAATTGATTAACGATGTTATACTATATTATTTAAAATTGGTAATGTTATGCGGTAGGCTTGGTATTTATATAATGGAAGTAATTTCAAATTATTTAACTTGTAGAGTACATTCCATATTTTAGTCGGTAATTGGGGAGAAATTATTTATAATATTATATATAGTAATATTCAAGGTTAGTAATGTGATGCATTATGTTGTGTATTCAAAGACATTGAATATATTTTCGTTTTGCGTAATATTTCTTTGGTATTTAAATGAATACATTTAAACAACTTGTGTTAAATAATTTTCCTTTTGGGAAATATCAATGTTATAGTTGCGCATATCCTAGGTTATTGCTGTTATTGTATCTATACAAAGCAAATTTAAACTTCATCTAATAAATATATATATATATATATACATACACACACACAGTTTATTAAAATTTGGCATATATTTAATAAACTTGATATTTAAGACTTGCAATCTTTTAATATCATCTTTAAACCTACGTTACCCCTAGGTGTAGGAAAATACATTATCCAGGCACCCTTTTTTAGGCTTTCAACTTTACCCTGTCCATACAAGATATATATATATATATATATATATATATATCTTTTAAGGAGGACCGTAGTTTTTTCCACATCTAGGATTGAATTGCGTGCTCTGGGGACATATTATGTACCCAGCATTGACAAAACAATAATTCACACTGCGCACTCCTATTTGTTTATTTTTTCCCTTTGTTATAACATTAGAGTATATTTTTCTTTTATGTATTTGAACCCCTCTAATTTTAGGGTTCGGGTTACAACGTGAGCCGAGGTGGGCCTGCTATAATGAATGCTCTTAATGGCAAAATTTCAGAATAATGTTTTTAAAGGTTTGGAACGACAGGCTACAGTAGCCATTAGGATTTTGGCAGGAAGAAGCTTTTAGAAAATAAAAACACATGACTTGCGGCGTATAAATACGTGAGAGTAGATCTAGTAACATTTTCTAGCTGTCAAATAATGCCTCACCTATAAAAATTTATACAGTATCTTGAACAGGTAGTACATATAATACTGAGTCACCTGTTCAAGCCCACACTGGCACGTAGACTAATCGTCATACTCGCTTAATATAGGTTGACGGAGTTGGGATTGAATCCTGGTTGCGTTTACTGAGGGTAGTTTTTCCTGAATAGTTTACCCACTCCACCTCCACACAAATGTGGGAACATTTCCATTAAATTTTACCTTATTCATCCCAAACTCAATAGTGTAATGAAATGTGGATAGCCCGGGAAAATAGAAAGGCACGGTGTTAAAAAAAATAGAGAAGAAAATGCACCAGAATTTGTCTGGAGAGTATGTGTATAATGGCCCCACCTCACTACACTAGTGACTATATTCAGCTCTCAAAGGTTTTAGGCCAATTTCACCCTTTTGTTTTATAAGAGTTGATAACCAGCCCCATCTAGTGGTCAATGAACCTGTCTACGAGTCTAAGGGTCCTGGGTTCAACTCCTGGCTGGGTACCTTAGGTATTTTCCCCGAAAGGGGAATCATCCCAATGGTCATCGGGGAAGGGTTAGTTAGGCTTAAGTTAGGTTTAAGTGTTTCCACAGTTTCAACACCCTCATACTTTGTATCACCCTCACCCTCACTATTGCCCTCATACTCACCATCACCTTTATACTCACTATCACCATCATACTCCCCATCGCCCTCACCCTCACTATTGCCCTCATACTCACCATCACCTTTATACTCACTATCACCATCATACTCCCCATCGCCCTCACCCACACTATTGCCCTCATATTCACCATTACCTTCATACACACTATCACCCTCATACTCACCATCACCTTCATACTCACTATCACCATCATACTCACCATCGCCCTCATACTCACTATCACCATCATACTCACCATCGCCCTCATACTCACTATCACCTTCACCTCATCTCATCGGGACATGGAAAGAGCCTCCACGGAAAGGATGTACAATTAGTACATTGGGGCGTCCCCTGGACAACGGCACTTTAGTACTGGATAATCTTTCCGGAAACTGAGTTACGCATGATGTAGCCCAGAAGCGCAATATTAATATAGATCGGAGTTGATACCACTCATAATTTTTAAAATCTCCCACAACTTTCCCTTAACGGCTGAGGGAGGAAAGGATGGGATTTGACAGGAGAGGGGATCAGATGGATGGATGATTGGGATTTATTGAGAGATGGGATAAGATAAATGAATATATAGATGGAGGGAAGAATGAACAGAGGTGGGAAGGGGGGGATAGATGAACTGACAGATGATTTCCCAACTTTTCTCTTAATATGCGAGTTTATAACAGGTGTCCCAACTTTCGGAAAACTTTTTCCCTAAGTAGGAATCCCAAATAACACATTTTTCAAAATGTTTAGGACTATCTTATTTTACAAAAGAAATAAACACATGTATATTTTATATCTGAAGACAACATTTTACAAACACTAATTGACTAGTTTTACATATTTTAGAATTTCTATTTCAATACTTTCTCTTGCACAACTCCTCTGAGGGCACTGATTTTAGTCTTGATCCAAAGTAGTGGTCCACTTTGTGATTCGTTGTCTTTTAATCTCAACCTATAAAAACATAAATATATCAAATGAATTACAATAAAAACAAACTTGAATTTTTAAGATTCAGGGAGTGCATGAACGTTGAGAGGTCTAGAAACCCCACCTTATTTAAGAAGTTATTTGTTATTTAAAAATATGTTTCATACCAGAATAAAGGCTAGTGCAGGGTTGCCACTATTTTATTATTTTGAAATTTTCTGTGTTTTTCAGGTTTTACAGAAGGAGATTATATTTTTTCCAGGCAACTTCGATTAAAGTAAAGAGTTACGAAATTTCATTTTTTCCTCAACCTGACTAAATGCGAAGTCATGTAGCTCAAGTTTAAAACAGGATAATTGAAGATTAATGGACATGTTCTGTGTCTTTACAACCCTTGTTTAAGAGGTAATAACACATGTTTGGATCAGCATGCTTAATTCTTCAGTTCAGTTTTTCATCCAGCCAAAGAACTAATACTTAAAGTTTTCAATTAACTCTCCAAAATTAACAAATATTCCAGTGTTTTTTTGTTAGATTTTATATTTAAAGTCCTTGTATTTTGCCGGCTTGTCCAGTTTTCCAGTTGCCTGGGAACCCTGGGCTTAAGGTATCAACATATTCCTATGGGATTATATATGTATTTAAAAGAAGGTACATTAAAAGAGGATATAAAACGGAACAAACACAATATGGCTTTTACAATGAAAAGAACACAATTCATACTTTACATTGCTGCCACTGGACAAAGAGGTAATGGCTTCTCTTAAAGAATATTTACCGTTACTGCTCAATACCCTGACCTAGGTCTCATTCTATCGGAACTCATGAAGAGAGAGTGTGAAATGCGCAACTCAATTTCGGGAGAGTGAAACTTGAGGGATTGGGCGGTAAAGATCGATTTTCTTGGAGAAGCAAGCATTACCTTTTTGTCCTGTGACAGCAGTGTAAAGTGTGAACTGTGTTCTTCTTTTATATGCAAAATCTATAATGTCGTTCCCTTTTATGTTTTCCATCCACCATTCCCCTACCGTCTTCCAAATACATTTATAAAATACCTAAAAAAAAGCAAAAAGAGGTTTTGCTTGGAGATATATATCCCAATAGAATTAAAAACTGGACCTTCTGAAGTTTTTATTTTATATAAATATATTGGAAAGGTGATTTTAATTACATGGTCTTAGTCTGGAGATAAAAGTAAATGACTAAAAACAAAGATATAGCCTTTTTCGAAAAAATTAAGCCACAAAAGACATTATAAATACCTCAATGTGATAATCTTTTCCTTCAAGCATGCAGCACCTTTAATAATGAGGAGAAGCAATGATCGGCAGTCAAAAGCCTAATGTTTTAAGTAACCAACATTTACATAATATTTTTTATAACCTTTTTGTTGTGATGTTATGGAGTGGTCCGAAAGCCAACGCGACAACTGTACATGCCAAACAGATGACGTTGTATGGCATGCTGAAGTCCGGCGTTGGGAGGGTGATTATTAGAGTTTCTGTCCTCAACTGTACCAAGTAGCCTTCTCTGGTTGCGTTGAAACTGAAACATTTTTTTTTTTTTTTTAAAGTAACAGGATTTAATTCAGATACACTATTTATTATCATCAAATGACGAGCCAGTCTAGGGCAGGATAGAGAAGGCACGACTAAGGTGGTATGAACATGTGAGAAGAATGGAGAGGGATAGGATGATGGATAGGGAAGTGGGGGTAGGAGGAAGACCAAGGGACAGATGACTGAAGGGAGTAAGGAGGGGAGAGGAGTGGTCTGGGCCAAGGTGGAGGAAGAGAGGTGGTGGTGGAAAGGCTTATGTTCCAGCCCAGTGGCTGGAAGCTGTTCATGGTTAGGATGATGATGATGATGATTATTATCAAATAGATATTTATAAAAAGAAACATGGGTATGAAGATGTCAGACATACAAGTACCTATGACTTTTTTTTTAGAAACATTACTAACGAGTTAAGGAGTGTGAAAGGTTGTTCCATTTAGCATTCACGTCGAAGATAATAATTGAAAACTATCACACATATTGGGCATGGAACAGAATAGGCCTTGTGAGGATAAATGAGGAACTACTCGAATAAATAAGTAGTAGCTCCAACCTATAAAATTGAGAATAACGACTCTAAGGAAGAAATGAGGAAAAGATAGAAGAAGCAGATAATAGGCAAGTATGTGTGTGAGGGGGGAAGAGAAGCCTCTCATAACGCTCATCAGCACCTTGAAGTGATGGTGCTACCATCTTGTGGTAGCCCAGTGTAGTTCTTTCCGACCGGCAGAAGAGCCGTGATGATCGCCGACCCTATGTAGAAGCCATGGTTAGCGTCGGGAGGGTACTCCTGCCATTTGAGGAATACATAGTCGAAATCGATGGATATCTCCGTCACTGAACGGCCAGGCAGTTTCAAAGCCACCTCCAAGTAATATGGCCGTGTGCGTTCTTTGCCGGGTATGTATCGCTTCATCACTGGAAATACAATAATGTTACCGATTACAGTGGTCATTGTTGTGATCACACATTCATTCATACACTAATTGTTTTATTCTCTTTAGTAGTAGGTCAGTGTAACCAACCTCAGTCGGTAGCATGTCTCTCTACTGAGCTAAGGGTCCCGAATTTGATTCTTGGCCTGGCAGAAAAATTTATCATTGGCGAAATGTGGGTTTTGCCCTTTCACAGTGATGAATTAACGGGCGGGAGACTGGATTTTGTGCCTGTCCTAGTCTTAATTTAGATTATAAGGTACGAAGCTACGACAGGCCCTGCAGCCGGTAGTGTAAAGTATATGGCTTGAATAAAAAACTGGCCAAAGGCTGGAAACAGTAATGGATGTAAAGTAGACCTCTTATAATATCTAGACTAATATTAGCATAAGTAGTTCTCAAATTGAAATACAATATCAACTTTGTGTATTGGATCCTTCCCACATTTTTCCTTTGTCCCTAGGTGAGCTTTCTAATTAAATTTAGACTTATTAGTTTATTTATTTTTATCAATTTGCATTATTATATAATTTGCTTTGATTATAAATTTTGTTCCAAGTCAAAAAAACTTGCTTCCCAAATTTCTACTGAAATTACATTATTTTACAGTGAAAGTAATTGAAGTAACTCTTTTTATCTGTCAGATATTCTTCTTCCTACTGTGTTGCTACCATATTTGGATATATTCATACAAACTAAGTCTATTTTCGTCCACACACCTGGATTGAAATTAATGCTACCCAACTTACCAGGTTTGATTTCCTTCCCGTTGGCGACAATCTTAAGAGTATGAAAGTACACCGGTAAAAACCACGGTATATTTTCGAGATAAACAATGTCTAGAGACTTCCAATGGTTGTTATGAATTTTGGTAACGATCCCACCCCGCTCCTGTCCATATCCTGTAGAAATAACACAAATATTAGGGTAATTCACAATAATAATTACTTTGGTTACATTCAAAAATTACTAGAAGTGTGCGCGCATTAAAAAAATTTGGGTTGAATTTTATTAGCTGCTTGAACTAGCCTTGAAGATTTATACAAAACTAAATTAATAAAATAATTGAGTACTTGAAATTTTTCATCTTTAACTAAATAACTTAACAAGAGGGATGAGAATAGCCCCCATAAAATCGAATCAGAAATAAAGTTAAAAATAAAAATAGAGAAGCACATACCCACAATATAACGGTTGGCAAAAATAACAGGCGGTGAGTTGATGTTGAACACCTGGGGAATTTGAGTGTGAACAACTGCAACGTTAAACATGCTGGAAATCTTTAGAGACTTTACATCGTAAACTGCCAGTATAGTCTCGTAACCTCCTCGTATGCTTGTGGTTACGGCTGGCGCTGGTGGTACAAGTTGGAAAGGAGTTTCTGTCTGAAATATAAATTAAATATTCAATTATTAAACTTTCCACAAAATAGACAAAGTAGTACCAACACTAAGAATAACTTTAATGCTTGTCAAAGAGAAGTACTTTACAAAATTGAAGGGGTGGAAGTTAACCAACTGGTCACCGATAACCAAAACTCTAGAATTTATATCAGAGCTCGGCAATCTTTTTGGGTCATGATCGACTTACAGGTTTATCGAAGGCCCCACAATCCCTAATTTTTTCTCCACTAGCCTATATTTTAAATTATTTTTTGTTTTGTCTATACAATTTTATATTTATTACTTAAATTTAATCTTCCCTCAAATATTATTTAAAAGTACTTAATTCGTTTGCCAACGCAAAAGATCGACTTGCAGCGAGATTAACCAGATGCCGACCCCTGACCTATAACAATGATGTCCAACCAAGTGGGGTTAAAATGTGATCCAAGCGAGGTTACGATACTAGTGAAGGTAATATCTTTCTTATATGTCTAATCATTTAAGTGCCTGTAATATCATAATGAAATTGATTAAGTTAAAATGGTAGAAAATGTTTACGTTAATGTTTAAGTTACTTTTGGTTATTTAATTAGTATTATCGCTCGTTCAAGAAATGTGACATTTTAATCAGAACTGTTTTTCTTGAAAGGAGATTAACAAGATAACTTTATGTCAGTTAATCAATTGAATGGGTTGTTGGAAGTACCACTTCATGTAATACTTCCTATATGGTTTATGCATGATGATGCTTTGCCACGCTTTTTTGCCAAATAGCTAGATAGTTCTTGAATGAGCGATTGATTTACTAACAAATGTATAAATTGTGAAGGAACTATTATTTGGTCTGCTTGCTCCAAGGAAATAAATCGTGTGGATTTTTATTTCTGGGGCTATCTGAAAGTGAATGATTATACAACATCCACAGATATCAATAAAATGCACCCCCAACGTTTTGAACAAGACTACCGGCAAGCTTGAGAAACTTACAGAACTTTTGAACAGACGATAAGAGCTATGGTACTAAGGTGCAAGGTAGTCATTATGAGCACTTTGTATTTTATGTCCCAAGAACACCCTTTAAATGGGCCCTGCATGTTAAGGTACACCTTGTATAAAATATAATTTTTTTACTTAATATAAAACAATACAAAAAATTCAATATCAAAATTTTGCACTTCCATAGAAAATAGGATCTACTGTAAATACATGACTAAGCCTGTGCAAGCCTTTGAAATTTCAAATCCGAATCTTATTGAATTTGATTCAAAATTTTAATATTGGAAGATTAAAATTAGATTCTAAATTTGGAATCCAAAGAATTTTAAATTCAAATTCGATGAGCTTAGCTAAAAATTCTAATTGATAATTTATTCATACTTAGCAAATTAATACTATCAGACCAGAAACCAGTTACGTGGTATAGTGGATATATAAATTAATTTGAACTACAGCTCGTAAAGGAATGATGTGTGGGACAGTTGTGTATTAAAGTAAATATCTTGTATTTAAAAAAAGTGGGTTGGCCCACTTTTCATTGGATATCAACAGATTTTTAAACTATTATTAAAAAAGTAGTGTGAACTTTATTTGATTTTTCACATTTTGAGATGTATTTATTACATTTTTTTAAATTTTTGTTTCAAACATGTTTATTTTTATGTCTTAAATGTTTATCAATGTTCATTAAAATATTTTATCAATAGATTGTATTCGGTAACATAAAATATTCAAATATTTAATACAGATTTGATTTGAAACATTAACATAACAAGGCTAAAATAAATGGTTCAATTTGGATCTGAACCTATTTTTGAAATAAAATATTCGATCCCAATTATTTTAAAGAATGTAATTCCATATAAAGCTCAATTCAAACTTTGCACGAGATTCGATTCGTATCCGAACGAGACATTTTTTTTGGGTATGAAATTTGATTCAGATTTTATTCGACTAAGTTATCCAAAATTTGGATTTGATTCAAAACTGAAAATTCTTGATTCGCGCAGGCTTAATGTTAATAAAGTATGAAACAAACCTTGTTGCTGGTGATATCAATATAAATGTTGCTCATGGTCGCCAGAGGACAAGCCCCTCCTAGTCCCATTCCAAAAAGTTTCCTCAATGACCAGTCCTGACTTCCTGCCCCGACTATTACAATATCATAAACCAGGGACACAGTTTGACGTAACTCGACAGCCATCTTTGAGCAACTGGTGTCCTAGGGAAAAGATAACATTCTAATTGGTTTCTGAGGCATTTACAGACTCAAATGAAATTAAACATTGAAAGGAGGATTGAAGGGTAAGGAAGGTTTACACACATACCAGAAAATTGTATTCTTCAAAGTTCACAATTAAAACACAACAAAACACAGAATTATGAAGTTTTCAGGGTACATTAATCCCCTTATTCAGTAGAAGAGAGTATTATTATTATTAAAACTGAGTCTTACTAACCCGTTCGGGTTATACACACTTACACTAATGTGTGATGGCAGGGTGATTGTGAGACAAAATGAAGGACATACAGTTTAACGTGGAATCCGAACCACGGTGGAGGCCTGGCATTCCTCACACATTCACAAGTTGTGATTAATACACATCTTGTCAGAGGTGAAGGAAAGGTTTGGCAATCAGATAAATCTGTTCCGGGTCTGAGGATTGAACCCCCAACCCCTAGCACCAAAGTCTGACACCTTACCCCTAGAAGAGAGTAAAACACAGAATGGACTAAGGCAGCATGGCTAGTTTATCTATTCTTCATTCACGGGAGGAGTTTACCTCTGAAAGGTCTTTTTTCTTACCGATATCCTACTATATAATAGATTTCTGGTAGGGAAAAAAGTCCTTTTCCAGGTAAACTCCTACCGTGAACGAACAATAAGTGACAATGACCTACCTCTAACAGGAAACAGAATCTAAGTGACCATCTAGCCATAAATCAGTCCTTGTTTTACTCTCTTCTGCTGACGAAGGAAACTGAAGCACCCGGAAATTTACATAATCATGTGTGTTGATTGTAAGCTTTGAAGACTACAGTTTTTTGGTAAGTATGTAGACCTTGCCCTTTTATTCTCCTTTCAATGTTTTATTTAATATGGCCATTTTTTCTTTGTAGACTAAACTAAAGAAAAATTAAGTGTTTTGTGTAAGTAAGAGCAGTAAGGCACTAATCTTAAGATCAGGGATATATTATATGTTTTCGGGACCTTGATATATATCATATATTAAGGTCTCCAAAACATTTGAGTTAAAATCTCGGTCGACGTTAAGTGTAGTCTTTTTTGTTAAGTACCGCGTCTTACTACCCGTTCAAGTTACACACTAAATAACTAATTACGCTGATGCGTTAGGGACGAGGAAAGCTAAATTTAAAGAAAGTGTATGCGCATTTGCTTGGAAGGAGAGTGTAAAACCACTAAGTGAAAACAACCCTCAGTACACTCAACTGGGATCGAACCCTAACCTGTACATCGTCAACAGTCTAGTCTAATACGAATGTGATGACTTAGACAATGCGGCCACTGAAACGGATGTCAAATGTGGCTATTAGGCAGAATGCAAGTGGTTTGGTGTCCACTGTTATCTAATAATTTATGTGTGGATGTGGTATCAAAAGAAAAGTGTCACTATTGAACTCATTAAAAGTATCAGAAGAAATATATCAAAATCGCATTAGTATCGAAAGAAAAATATTAATCTAGAAATAATAATTTCAACTTTTGCACCATAATAAAATGTATCTTCATATTTATTCAAACACTGTAAATTATTGTGATTTAACCATATTATAGAATACTTAGGTCTATCGCACCTATGTTAAGTGTTGGAACTATGAATTATGATAAGCTAAAATAAAGGAGATTGAATGTTAGTGTTGCTTCTCGCTTGTCATAGAGAATGAGTGAGAGTTGAGAAAAAGTGTCATTTGTTCTTCCTCTACAGTCCACCCTAGTAAACATTTAATAACAACATGAGCAAAGATAACAAAAGTTGTTTCTTTTGATACCGATCCGATATTGGAGTGTGAGTACTAATATCAGTAAGAGTATCAGAAAAAAAAGTATTGAATAAAAAAAATACTTGTATCGAAAGGAAAATATTGATATTAGTAAAGTATCGATGCTTTTTTCACATCCTTTGCTAAGAAACTAAAAAAAACAGTGTTGGGTAAGATGGCTACACTTACACACGATCTTATATTTTCGTATAAATATAAAGCACTAGAAAACATCTAAGCAATAAATCACATTACTATGAAATACACACATTCAAGATTGTGTGAAAAGATCACTAAGATCATTAACTCGATAATAATATATATAAGAATGTGATAGTTAGAGATCACATAAAAAAGTTGGACAAACTTTTGTAATAACGAGCAAAAACAAATTTTGAAAAGTAATAGTACTATACATTAATATGTTTTTGAGTCAATTTTTTTTATAAAGAAGTGTACTTAAAATAAAGTGCTTTGCCAATAAGCGTCACACAAACTGCCATTCTGACGATTTGTGTGTCCGTCTTATTATTATTATTAATATTATTTTAGCACCGCGTCTTACTAACCATTCGGGTTATACGCAATTACGCTAATGTGTAATGATAGGGTGATAGTGAGATGAAATGGAGGACCTACAGTTTAACGTGGAATCCGAACCACGGTGGAGGCCTGGCCTTCCTCACATTCACAAGATGTCTTGTCAGAGGTGAAGGAAGGGTTTGGTAATCAGATAAATCTTTGCCGGGACCGAGGATCAGTCTTATTGAAATGAAGATTAGCTTACCCTGCACACTGGCCTTAAGTGAAGACCCAAGGAATGGTAATTGGTGTTATGAATGTACCCGGCATTCAATAGTGAAGCCAGTCCTTTCTGTGAACCAATATCAAATAAATAACAGATTTAATGATTGTGTTTATGGATCTACATTAGACCTCACAAACTAAAGTTTAATTGGTTTATTTCGAACAAAACTGTGTCGATAAGAGGAAAGAAGAGTTAAGGTGGGATGGTGATATCAACAGTTGTTGAATATCTGTTATGAGCATAGCACTATTATTATTATTATTAGCACCGCGTCTTACTACCCGTTCGGGTTATACGCACTTACGCTAATGTGTAATGGTAGGGTGATTGTGAGATGAAATGGAGGACCTACAGTTTAACGTNATGGTAGGGTGATTGTGAGATGAAATGAAGGACCTACAGTTTAACGTGGAATCCGAACCACGGTGGAGGCCTGGCATTCCACACATTCACAAGATGTCTTGTCAGAGGTGAAGGAAGGGTTTGGTAATCAGATAAATCTGTGCCGAGACCGAGGATTGAATCCCCGCCGCCAGCACAGAAGTCTGACACCTTACCCCTAGACCGCCAGGTCACCATAGCACTATTAAATGAGAATATTTTTAAATCTAGAAAAAAAAGTTATCATTAAATTTTAGGACACCCTTGACGAATATTCAACAACTGTTAAGGTTGCCATGTAAAGAAAATTAAACTCTATGTACTGGAGCTGTATTGGATTTATTTTGGTCAAAAAAAAAAAAAGTTTTGCTAGAAAAAGTGCAAAAACACCGGTTTTTTCTCGCGTCCCCTTCCATCCCAACTTAAAGGTAGAAGAGCTAGAGTCAGTTTTATTTGACAGCCAATTATGATAAATGCACTATCACTGTCACAATAGAAGATTAGAGCATAGAAACATCCTTGTCTGCCTCAAGGCACATTTTCCAGGTTTTGTAGCTCTCACCGCAACACGTCTTACTACCCATTTGTGTTATATGCCTATGTACTAATTCAATTATTAATATGTTAGGACCCGCCTCGGTGGCGTAGTTGGCTAACGTGTTAGTCGTGTTGAGCCCGACTGCTGAGGACGGGGAGATTGAGGTTCGAATCTCGGTCGGGTGAACTGGGGGTGGTTTTCCCTAAGTGGTTTTCCACTCGCCCTCCACGTAAATGCAGGTTCACTTCCTCTAACTCAACCCTCCTAATTCCTAATCCATTAGCGTAGTTAGTACTTAAAGCATTTAACCCGAACGGGTAGTAAGACGCGGTGCTAAATAATATGTTAGGGATTAGGAAGAATTTTAAACAAATTTGTGTGGAGGGAGAGTGTAAAACAAATATACTTTTAATTATCAATTGGTTCACAATTGATTGGTTATTATCTAGCAATTTTAAGAAGAGAGAGGCTATATTTACAGCTGAACACAAACTTTTCCGAGTACTAGCACACCCTTATTAAAAACTATATTTTTACAAGTCGATTTGACATGGAACAACCCTGATTAAAAGCAAGAATTTGTGGGCCAGACCCGCCATTAATAACCTTTGTTTTTATAATGTATCACATAAAAATCGATTAAGTTTACACTTACTTTGGAGTCACAAGGAAGAAGTTTTTTCCAAGGTGTCAAATTTTCAGTGCATACTATTTCTCGAGGAAGAGTAGCATAACGAAGGTATGATGAATTGACAGTTTTATTGTCCACCACACCGGCCGGGCGCAGAGTTAGCTCGGGACTTAAACTGTTTGCAGCATCGATAAAATTCAACGATGCACAGAGTAAGCCAGAAAGGGCACCTGTCAACTCTTTCCAAACTCCGTCAACACTAAAAGACAAATAGGCCTAAAGTTAGCAATTTGATGGAAAATTGTTTTTATGTATGCCTTTCCGAATTGTTAAAACCACCACCAAGATATTTAAATAAAAAAATAAAATAAAAAAAAATCTTTACAGCAAAAACAATTTAGTACAAAACTGATTAATTTAAATAAATTATTATTTTGTATCAACTTAGATAAAGATTACTCAACATACGTGCACATTATTTTACCTTATACACCTTAGGTAATCCCATTTCAGTTAACTATGACTTCAACACAATCCATTCACCATATTATCGAATAAATCTAGCTCTGGAAAACTAGTTTTTAATGTTAGTTATTACAGTTTTGCCGTCGACTTTGGTGGTCTTGGGGTAAAGTGCTCGCCTACAAACCCGATGTTCATATTTTCAAACCCAGTCGAGCCAACGGATTTTTCTTGAACGATAAAAATCTGTAACACAACTTCCTTCGGAGGGGAAGTAAAGCCATTCAAGCCGTTGATCCCATGTCGATTGTGGCATGTAAAACAACCCTGGAAGGTAGCTATGCGAAAATACCTTTCCTGACAAAATTGGTAGGCCCTTTATCTCTCGCTCATAGAAATTCTCGTGTGCTGATGTTATCAGTCGGTTTAGAAAGTGCACATTAAATACCTCGAATAAATAAAAAGATAATACAATTTTACACACCTTAACTTAACCTAAACTTAAAATATAAGATACATGGAAGATTAGATTTGGTTACTTTGGGTAAGCTTGTAGTTACTAACAATAGTTAGGTTAATGCTAATGATTAGAATAAACACACAATAGTTTTGCATGGAAATAATGAACCTATAGATGTACTAATCTATACATTTTTTTTTGTAATTTGATTTTAATAGACTTGGAAGGTTAAGTTAAATTTTAATTGATAAGATTGTAACTGTACCAACACATACAATATTATTTTTATCAAATTATAGACCTATAATAACTCATCAGATTCACTGCCTGTTGCTTAGCTTGGTAAAAGATACACACATGACAACTTTGCATGGAGACAAATAGTCTCTCAATGTGTTTATATACCCAAAAATTTATTTTAATAGACTTTGATTCTTGGAAAGGTTCTAGGTCAAGCTTGGTTGATTAATTATTTTTATTATAAACACATTAAAGAGCATCGAAAGATTTATGTTTACAGGAATTTATGCTCTTTCCGAGGTTCGGGTGTTTCATTGGATAACCAAAAATTTGGTAGAATGATACCCTGCGAAATAATTTAGCTTTCAGGCAAATATTTTCTAATATGTTGACTAAATAGTCTTGGTATGCCTATATGGATAGTTGACCTTTTTTGTGTCTAATATTATAAGTCTTAAGCTTAAGTAATTTTTTCCACCCCCTTTTTTTTTAAAGTAACCTCAAAACGTTCTGGACTCGAAGGGTTTTTCAATCTAAATTAATTTTAAGATATATTGATGGGTTTATGTGGATGGACTTTTTCAATAGTTCGGGCTGTGTAAATACGGTTTCTCAACAATAAGCTTAAGGAAAGGCATACATAACCCAAATGTTCAGAATGCTTGTTTTATAAATTAGCTTAATAAACAGTTCATCATGATAGCCATGATAAATTTAATTTCAAATTTCAAGAGTTAACATAATATAGGCCCTATTGCCTAGAAAATAATGTTTTTCAAACTTTTGGGTGTCTTCTTTGAACCATGCCCACAGTTCAGCACCAGGAGCAGCGTCAAATACCGGATAGCCCCAATTTTCATATCTCCAGAGCCCTTCTGTAAGAGTAATGTGCAACTCTTGAACATTGTACCGCCCGACAATTTCACCCAAGGCCCGGGGAAACAAATGGCAATGTTGAACTAAACAAGAAAAAAAAAGCAAATGAACCAAATGTAGATATATTTAACATTATTTAAACATTTTAAGATATAATTCAAGTGAATACTTACAAGACGTCACCTGTGGATCAACATCCCATAAAGTGGTAAACTGAAAATAGGCATAAACATGACCACTTGGTAAGGGTTTCAAAAGGAGTTCTTCATCAAAATAGTCTTTCTGAGAGATCCCAAACGTAATATACATGCAAAAAACTAATACAATGATCATGAGCGATAACATTATTTATCATAAATAAACTTGAAATTCAAGTAGGGATATAAAAACATTGAATTTAGCCCCTAATGAGTTCGATTTTTAGCTTTGATAGTCGATAGATTTAAAAACATTATATTTACCTTAGAGTAATTACAGTTTACACTACTTGAATTATGATATTATTGTTTGTTTAAGATATGGAAAACATGTTTATATCCCCAATTAAATTAAAAACATCAATAAACCAGCTTTTGTAAACATATTTTCCTAAAATAATTTTATATTAAAAAAAATGCGCTAACAAATTTGCATCTATAACGTTTACACTTCTGTTCTCGAAATGGTTGTCTTGTTGTCACGTTTTGATGAGCGGTGTTGATTACAAACGTTTTCATTGTGATGTCAGCTAAAGTAACGCAAATACCTCTAGTTAATAAAGAAATGGACGAAAAAACTCTATTTGCTGCTCTTAACACATTAGTGAAGCCAGCTGAACAAGGTAAAATTTATATTGATTAACTTACTATTTTCTTAACCAGAACCTTCTTCGCCTTTGAATGGCAAAAAAACAACAAAATTATAAAAAACTCCAAGGTATAAAGAAATACCGGTATTTTGTATTCCTTATCACTCTCAATATCTTTTAATCATTAGAGTATCACATAGTCACAGCTATTGCTGTGATTAAGTCAATTGAATTGGCTTCATCTTTTTATTTGGCTGCCATTTCTAACTTTTGTTTATGTACTGTATCATACTTTAAAAAAAAAATATTTTGTAGTCTGGAACACACATTTCTAGATTCATGTATTGTAGGCTTAATAAGATGCGAATTATAACGAGCTCCATTGTTTGGCTAAAAAAAAAAAATCCTGCACATTTTAGCTATTGCATACTCCCTATGTTTTGAGGTATCTTACTCTATACCATTTAGTACAATTTTATGATAAAAATACAATAACACAGCTCAGAACAGTATGCAAACAAATACTGTGCTACACCCAGTAACTAAACCACGCTTTTCTTTTTTAGAATTAAATTTGATCATAATAAAGTTACCGGTATTAAGTTAGGCCTACATGTTAATGTAAAAAGCTTTGCCTACATAATTTATAGACTACATTTATAAATTGGAAATCACTAGGACCTATAGTCTACACATACTAGAATGTAAAATTATGTGTGTTCTTACTTTCATTAAGTTAAATATATGTGTAGTAGTAGGCCTACCTATAGTTAATAATTTTTTTTTCACCATGTGTCTCACACAAATGTGAGTCATTCATTTTTCTTTAAATTGTACCTTCCTCATCCCAAGGTTTACCTCATTGAATATATGGATAGGTAGCTCGGACAGGTAGCCCTAGTAAGATTCAGTATACAGGGTGTCTACCATCCGGGAAAATCAGGGAAAACTGGAATTAGCCGGGAATTTGAAGTGATCGGGAAAAAACGGGAA
>CABFOV010008612.1:4979-22753 GCA_902141375.1 Timema poppense
GCTATTAGGAGATAGGAGCACTATTAAACTGTTACTTACTCTACGCTATTAGGAGATAGGAGCACTATTAAACTGTTACTTACTCTACGCTATTAGGAGATAGGAGCACTATTAAACTGTTACTTACTCTACGCTATTAGGAGATAGGAGCACTATTAAACTGTTACTTACTCTACGCTATTAGGAGATAGGAGCACTATTAAAGAAACACTGAGAAAAGAGAAGCATCTTTTTCCACCAAAACGTATAGAATCTAATTCATTATTAAAGAACTGAATTAAAAAATAAATATATTTGATAACAATTAAGAAATTATTGGTTTTATAAAAATGCATCCAAAGTAAAAGATTTTTATCTTTAATAGTATTACAACTTTACAATGATAAGTTATTTCGTATCTAATCTAATCACGGAGAAATAAGAAAAATTGGAAAATTTTCCTCGTGTAAAGTACCCTCAAAGACATTTTCATGAAAAAATGAGAATTGCCATCTTGTTTATAATGATAAACAGTGTGTATAAATAAAATTTAATTAAAATCGCCCTAGGGAGTTTCGAGAAAATCAATTTTTCTCTTTTTTTGCCTTCAGTAAATTACCCTTAAATTTAGGGTTAGATATCTAATTCCAAAAAATCCTCGGGAGGACCTTATGAAAACCCTAGATACCAAATTATAGTCCAATCGGTTAAATAGTTTTGGCTCTAGCCTGAGGTACGGACAGACAGACGGAAGGCATTGCGAAAACTTTTTTTTTGTTTGTTTCAGGGGGTCATGAACTGTCAACATTAATCAAAATCTCGAGTTCTATTCTTTTTTTTTACTATCCCAATACTTTCTCTCCACGGTGTCTAGAGAAAGTAAAAATATTGACAACTCAAGAAATGTTCTCATCCGAACTAAGTCTGTAGATCAGTGGTTCCAATTACCTACCAGTCAATGACCCCCCAAGAAGCTCTTTGAGATCGGTGGACCCCCCGTTTTTTCTAATCATCAGAATCAAATATATTCTATTTATAGAAAATACCCCACCCCACCCTATATTAATAATTTATGTTAAACATCTACAAACCTTAGAATTTGGCACAGTAAATCCGAGTCAAATATATTTTTACATACTTTTATTTTTACATTAACTCTAGTTGTAATACTTAATAATGAATATAATAGTAATAGTTAACTTAAAGTCTGTGGACTGGTGGTCAGAGTTCCTGGTTACAGATCCAAAGTCCCAGGTTCGATTCCTGCAGCTTCCAGCCTCGCGAGGACACGCTAAGAGGTACCGGAATCAAAAGGTATCGGTTCCGATCTAGATTAGATCTAGATTAATAGCCGAAGGCTTTTTTGTGCTGATAACACTACACCATCTATCCGCAGTGGTCGGCACTATCTTTTCCACCAGAGGGTGGTTGCTAGGTTATGGCTCGATTGCTGGATGATGCCGTGGAGTTTTTTTAAAGTGAATCTTTTGTAGGTAATGTTCAATTCTGCAATACTTTGTTTTATTTCAGAACAGTGGTGAATGCATTCCTAATCCTCTATCAGTTGGGCATTTGTTGCGTGTACATCGTGTTTGTTGCTACTAATATCAAACAGGTATGTACTTAATCACACACTTTATTGGGCTGTTTTCCGCTTTACACATGTAGTTCATAATGATTGTCGTAGCTATTTAAGTGTTTTTTATTAACTTTTTAAATAATAATTATTGCGCTTCTGGGCTACATAGCTCGTGCCCAGTCTGTGTAAAGATTAGCCAGTACTGATCGACCGTTGCTCAGGGGACGCACGAATGTACTAATCGTACATCCTTTCCGTAGAGGCTTTTTCCACGTCCCGATGAGATCAGATGAGATTATGGTGATAGTATGAGGCTGTGGAACCAGTGGAAACACTTAAACCTAACTTAATCCTAATTAACCAAATCCTGGAGACCGTTGGGGTGATTCCCCTTTCGGGAAAAATACCCACGATACCAGCTGGCAATTGAACCCGAGACCCCTAGGTTCGTAGCCAGGTGCACTTACCACTACACCACGAGGCCGGTTAGATTTTAAATGATCGATAGCAATAAAAGCCAAACAATGATTTAACCCCTCTTCCCTCCACAAATAAAACCCCATAGATATTAATTCAGAAGTGTTTATTTCCTTTGCTGGTGAGTTCCGTCATTGTTCGCAGGTCGGGGACAAGTATTATCGAGAGATGGACGTCAAGATCTACATGCTGATACTGCTGGGTCCTCTCATACTCATAAACTACATCAGGAACCTCAAGCTCCTGGCCCCCTTTTCCGTCTTCGCCAACATCATCACGTTCGTGGGACTGGGGATTACCATGTACTACTTGTTCGACGGGATACCTTCTCCAATGGAGAGGCAGCTCGTCGGTGACGTCAAGGATTACCCTCTTTTCATCGGGACCACCCTCTTCGCGCTCGAAGCCGTCGGAGTCGTACGTATCCGTTCACTTTGTCTCACCAAGGGGAGGAGGGGAGGGAGATAATCGATAAGGTGGGATTATTTCATCTGAGTGGTACAAGGGAAAATGGGAAAGTCTCATTACACACATTTTCCAAGAAAACCGCTTTTATATCTCAAACCTCATAAGGACCCTATCAAATACTTTTTTTTAATTAATGTAAATATAACAGAGACCTCTTGTAACCATAAGCTAAAGCACATTAGAAAGGTATCATGGTTGTCGGAACAGATGGCAGCACTAACTTAATATAAGCTACAACTGTGCTTTCCCCCTTTTCCCCCTTTTCCCCTGTATCTTTAATTGTTGAGATGTTTTTCCTCACATTGGGGATTGTTATCTATTTTCCTGTTCAAATGATTACGGCATCATTTTAAAAAGGTATTATTCTTTTGTTTGGAGCTTGTGGCGCTCAATTATTTACAAAAACTGTCGGTACATTCCACTTCTCGGTTGTTATCATGCTCGCCACGAGACGGCACGCGAGAGAGTTTAGCCGTTAGGTTGTCGAGCGATAAGGCTGGCTTCATATCCACGCATAGCTAATAATGAATGGAGCGTGGATCTGTACGGGGTAGTCTGCGGGACAGGGGTTGTATCTGGATGTAGGTGGGACAATGCCTGAAGGACATGTGACTGGAGGGGCTGTGCCTATCACTGGACTCTGCACAAGGGATCTAGGTTACTTGCGAAATGTAACCAGTGACATTTGTGAATTGTTTGAATACCGACGATTTATGTGAACATACCACTTAAATGTTAGAGTAGCTATTTTGATGTATTTGGCTCATCTTGCCATTTACCCTACTATATTGGTTTGCTAATTATAGATGATTAAGTGTGTCATTTATTATTAATTAATAATTACCTTGCATATTTTGTGTATGTTTAATTTGTGATTAAATTATAACGTGCGCCTGGACCCGCATTTGTGAAGTGTCCACGACTCCCGTTTATGTCACGACATGTATTAGGATTAATGAAGTTGAGAGCTCAGAAATACTATTTTGAGGAGACCGAAGGACTTTGGCTTCAGGAAAAGGCTTTATACAGAGGACCAGACTCACAGTTAGAATTAGTGTGCCTCAAGTACGAATCGAAACCAAATACAAGACGACACCACGACTTGAAACTGGTTACAAGATGACACCCACCTATACTAGAATGGGATTGGCCAATTTTACCTATTAAACTGACCCATTTCATTCTGGTATAGGTAGGTGTCTTCTTGCTCGAGGCGTGTTAAGGCTGACTTTGCATCTGGCCCAAAGGCTTGTTTTGAATGTCGGTTTGATAGTTAAAGTAACAGACAATTTGTAACTGGTTCAGGATGCCTCAGAACCTTTGAATGCAGCACAGTGAAGTGTCTGAACTTGTCCACAATATTTCTGAGATTACACAGGGTTCTTTAACAAGTACATGTCCGTCATTGTGTTTCAGATTATCGCCTTGGAAAACAACATGAAGAAACCACAGGATTTCTGGGATTACACAGGGTTCTTTAACAAGTACATGTTCGTCGTTGTGTTTCAGATTATCGCCTTGGAAAACAACATGAAGAAGCCACAGGATTTTGGAGGTTACACAGGTGTCCTTAACAAAGGGATGTCTGTTATTGTGTTCTTATATGTATTCGTGGGCTTCGTCGGTTACCTCAAGTATGGGGAGGATGCCATGGGCAGCGTCACTTTAAATCTTCCCACCGATGAGATGTGAGTATTATCATAGCTTTGTGGGGAGAGGATACCGTTGGAGGAACTGCCCATTGTATTTTGTGAAATGTTTGTTTTCCAACCAAAGTTGTGTAAGCCGGATCGTGAAGAAATACGTGGATCCTGATGTTTCAGTCTTGCCCAGAGTGTGAAGATCATGTTTGCCGTAGCTATCTTTATCACATACGCCCTGCAGTGCTACGTCCCGGTGGAGATTGTGTGGAACACTTACCTGAAAGAGCGGATGGCCAAGCGTTCCGAAACGATGCAAACATTGGTGGAGTACCTCATGAGGACTGCGATGGTGCTGGGAACCTGTGAGTGTTTACTAGAGCTAGGAATCCCCCTAAGATCCTCCTGCCTCTAATACCTTGTGGACCATATATCAGAATAGTCCCCTGGAAACTCACAATATCTGGGTATCGTGTTGGTGTCTGTCCTACTATAGCGATTGTTACAGTCTTACTTTAGATATTGTTACAGTCTTACTATAGCTCTTGGTACAGTCTTACTTTAGATCTTGTTACAGTCTTACTACAGCTCTTATTACAGTCTTACTTTAGATCTTGTTACAGTCTTACTATAGCTCTTATTACAGTCTTACTACAGCTCTTATTACAGTCTTACTTTAGATATTGTTACAGTCTTGCTATAGATCTTGTTACAGTCTTACTTTAGATCTTGTTACAGTCTTACTATAGCTCTTATTACAGTCTTACTACAGCTCTTATTACAGTCTTACTTTAGATATTGTTACAGTCTTGCTATAGATCTTGTTACAGTCTTACTTTAGATCTTGTTACAGTCTTACTATAGCTCTTATTACAGTCTTACTACAGCTCTTATTACAGTCTTACTTTAGATATTGTTACAGTCTTGCTATAGATCTTGTTACAGTCTTACTTTAGATCTTGTTACAGTCTTACTATAGCTCTTATTACAGTCTTACTACAGCTCTTATTACAGTCTTACTTTAGATATTGTTACAGTCTTGCTATAGATCTTGTTACAGTCTTACTTTAGATCTTGTTACAGTCTTACTATAGCTCTTATTACAGTCTTACTACAGCTCTTATTACAGTCTTACTTTAGATATTGTTACAGTCTTGCTATAGATCTTGTTACAGTCTTACTTTAGATCTTGTTACAGTCTTACTATAGCTCTTATTACAGTCTTACTACAGCTCTTATTACAGTCTTACTTTAGATATTGTTACAGTCTTGCTATAGATCTTGTTACAGTCTTACTTTAGATCTTGTTACAGTCTTACTATAGCTCTTATTACAGTCTTACTACAGCTCTTATTACAGTCTTACTTTAGATATTGTTACAGTCTTGCTATAGATCTTGTTACAGTCTTACTTTAGATCTTGTTACAGTCTTACTATAGCTCTTATTACAGTCNACCGCGTCTTACTACCCGTTCGGGTTATACGCACTTACGCTAATGTGTAATGGTAGGGTGATTGTGAGATGAAATGAAGGACCTACAGTTTAACGTGGAATCCGAACCACGGTGGAGGCCTGGCATTCCCCACATTCACAAGATGTCTTGTCAGAGGTGAAGGAAGGGTTTGGTAATCAGATAAATCTGTGCCGGGACCGAGGATTGAACCCCGGCCGCCAGCATAGAAGTCTGACACCTTACCCCTAGACCACCAGGTCACCAATTCTTAGAGTAAAAGTGAAATATGAACGAAAAGGCATATATATATAAATAGAATGTATCAAACAAAATCTTACAAGCTTTGAATTTACAATAACCAAATAAATAAGTGATTTCTTAGTAAAAGTTAATTAGGAAAAGAATCTTTATAAACATAGTGTGTGTTGCACAAAAAATAAATATAGGTGAGAATTACATGTAACTTATTAAATTACACAACATTTTATATCATAATAATTTATCATGTTTGAAAGTGAATAATGATCTAGGCTGTTGCCCAAATTTAGTATAACTAAATTAATAAAATCTTGTTTAACACTAACTTTTTTTTCTGTGAACTCTTAGCATGCACAACCCACATAATCTATTTTCGCTTATTTTAGGTCGAGGCCATGTTTTCATTTTCTGAAGAGTACTGGATGATCGTGAGAGTGTGCATGTAGTTGCAGGCAAAGCAAGCTCAATTAATAGAGCCCTTTTTTACGCATGTAAAAAACTCTATATGGTGATCAATAATTTCATTAATTGATAGATTTATTGGTATTTGAGTTTTAACTAACCAAAAATCATACCATATTGTTGATTCAGATAAGAAGTTATTATTATCATAATATTATATTGAACATCTGTTGCTAATTTGTCAACATCTTTTTTGCTAATATTTTTCATTTGTTGGGGATGTAACTCAGATAAACCAAATGTTTCTTTATGTTCCCCTAAAAATCGGGATCGCAATGAGGAAATTAAAGAATCTACATATGGAATAAAAATTGATCGTCTATAATCTTAATTTATAGTCACTGGGATGATTTATTCTTGGAGTTGTTTTTTTGTCTTGTCATGGTATTGAAAGCTCGACATTTATTTCATCTGCAATATTATTAGCAGTAGTAAGTATATCCTCAAAAATTGATCCGATTTTTCCCTATGCTACAACAGAATATTTATTATTTCCTACACATGACTGTTCACTTTTAATAAATCTAATTAATTGGCCTATAAAGATTGAGTTGTTGATTCTAATATTGAAGAATATTTACTTATTACTATAAGAGAAATGATAGCCTTGGAGTTAATGCAAGCGTTATATACAGTTGATATACCATCTGGTTTGATTGGGCATTGCCATTTGGGGAGAAATTTACCAGATAGTTTAGAATTTTTATAAAACTATCTGCGAGTATTTAAATGCTTTTATGTTTTTGCATCCCATCGTGTTTCGCACAACATAGGAATATCTGGCACAGTAGTTCTTCTCATGGAACTTTCTCGGAAACAGTTAACAATGGATTTTATTGTACCAACTACATTTTGGATATCGTATAAATAATTTAAATCATGCACCACTAAATTGAGGTGATGATAGATAAGAGTAACAGTGTACGAACATTGCTTTTGGATACACATTTCTAATTTTTGCTTGCACGCCTCCTTCCTTTTCTGCCAGGGCGGAGCAACCATCATACCCTTGGCCAACTAAATTTTCCATATCTAGTTTGAAATTCGAACATATTATCTGTGGATATACCTTTTGTACTACGATCTAAAACAGGTACAAATCCCAAAAAATTCTTCTCTGATATTCGTTTCTCCATTAATATGCTCAGAAAATCTAACTCCTAGATATAATTGCTCTATCCCTTCACTATAGGTCGTTTCATCAGCCAAAATGGAAAATCCAACAGCAGCATTAGCAGCGGCCACTATGTAATTTCGAATAATGTTTCAGCAAATATCAAGAGTTTCATTTTGGGTTCTTACGGAACAATATTTTACATTGTTGCTGAATTTTTCCAAGTGGGTTTTAAAACATTATCACCTGTTTCAACTCTGAAATGTAATAAATTTTGAAAATTTCCTGTGGTACTTAATTTGCTTCGAAGACGAAGGTCAATTGTTCCGCAAAAAACTAATGTTGACACGATTGAAAAAAAAAATCTCATTTCTTCTACGATAATATGAGCACCATTATCTATCTGTAACTTTACCGGCTGTTATTTTCCTTCTGATATAGGCTATGCGCACCAGTACTGGTGGCGTGACTCGTGATGATTTAGTAAGTTCTTGCAGGGAAAATCTGAACAGTGTCATATTTACCGCGATCAAATACTAGAAAATCCTAAAACATAACTCACCGTTTCTCGTAAACTACTCGGACAAGCACAGTAGTTTTTTTTTTTTTAGAATTTGTTATAAAAACCTTAAAATACACTAGCATATTATTAAAATTCCCATATTCCTATTGGTTTGATTTGAAAAAAAAAAAGTTTTCTAACGGAAGAACTATAATTAGGTTTTTACTCCAGACATATTTTCACTCTATGTAAAAGTTTTTCCCTAATTGAGATAGATGGGTAGTATTAGTGTACGAAATGATCATCATGAACTGAATTTTATTTTGATATAAGACTTATTCCTCTAACATCAATACTTTTCACAGTTTGATGTGTTCAGTTACGAGCTCTTCACGCGCGTCAGGTTTTCGATAAACTGCAGATTGTCGAAAGACCGGTTCGTCATTCCGTTCGGTCTCTGAATGACGATTGGGCTTGAAGGGAGGCTGGACATTATAATAGTGATTTAATAATGGAAGTAATTTTAGGAGTTGGTTTGTATAATATAACGCAATACAACCCTTTCAACTTTTTTAGTTCTTTTTTACCAAGGATATTTATTGTGCACTTTCTGAACACACTTATGATATCAGCACATGACTTATAAAATAAATTAATACAGTACCATGAAATTCTCAACATCCAGTTCCTAGGCCGACAATTCACCAAAGATTAATATATAGCATGCCGGGAGCCTTAACATAGAAAGTAGACATATTAATGACCGAGCTGAAGTATTGTTGGACAAAGTGGACAACAAATTATAAATTTAAGATTTATCTATTCACTAATTTACAAGAAAGGTAGAATCTATTATAAATAGAGTGCACAACCAAAAGCGAATTTAAAGAATTTAACATAATATTAATTATTGTAACGTTAGTAAAACTAAAGCTAGTAAGAGTAGACCAGGAAAAATAAATGTAGGAACGGAATGACGGGCCGGTCTTTCTGACTATCTTTGGTTTATCGAAAACCTGGCGCGCGTGAAGAGCTCGTAACTAAACACATCAAACTGTGAAAATTATTCGTGTTAGAGGAATGAATCTTATATCAAAATAAAATTCAGTTCATGGTGATCATTTCTTACACTAATACTACCCATCTATCTCAATTAGGAAAAAACTTTTACACTCAGTGAAAATATGTCTGCACCTTATTATAGTTCTTTCATTAGAAAATAATTTTTTAAAAGCAAACCAATTGAAATATGGGAATTTTAATAATATGTTCATCTCTCTGAAGGTTTTTCTAACAAATTCTGAAAAAAAAAACTACTGTTATTGTACAAGTAGTTTACGAGAAACGGTGAGTTATATTTTAGAATTTTCTAGTACTTAATCGCGCTAAACATGATGCCGCTCAGATTTTCCCTGAGAGAACTTAAAGACGTGGCCGTCTTGCGCGCTCGTGTCGTGAATTCAAATATCGTCTGGACTTTGCACGGAGCCTATTGACACAACGTTGGCTTCAAAGTTTGAAAATACCTTTGAGAATTTATATGAGTTTGTACCGTTTCTTAAAATTATCTATATTTTACAAATGCCGTATTAATAAATGCCCTTTGATATCCTTTTTTTCACTTTTTGTGGAAATAACACTCAAAACTTACATAAAGCACGTTTTAAAATGCTGAGTAAGCCATCCAAGGTTTATAATGAAATAACAAGGTATGACGAAAAGCTTTATTGCTACGAATTAAGTAACGAAAATGTCACAAACCAATCATAAGATAGATTCTGGTAATAGCTACGAAACAGTTTTATAATTAGACCAACAATGTGCTACTGTAATAACAAAGAACAGACTTCTTGAAATTATGATGACGATACAGCGCATAAGTATACTATTGTATTGTACATATACACCATTTTTAGAACTGATCAATCTGTAATAAATGAAAAATTACATACTCCAGTGCCCCCCATTCCCTGTGGACGCCCATACTATTGTTATTGTTACAATACTAATATTGTTATGTCTACAGTCCTACGGTTGCACTTATTACAGTCGTACGCTCTTGTCTACAGTCCTATTGCACTTGTTACAATACTACTATTGTTCTTGTCAATGTCCTAGTATTGTTCTTGTTACAGTCCTTCTATTGTTCTTGTCAATGTCCTAGTATTGTTCTTGTTAATGTACTAGTATTGTTCTTGTTAATGTCCTACTATTGTACTTGTTAATGTCCTAGTATTGTTCTTGTTACAATCCTACTATTGTTCTTGTCGATGTCCTAGTATTGCACTTATTACAGTCCTACTATTGTTATTGTTACAATACTAATATTGTTATGTCTACAGTCCTACTATAGCTCTTGTTACAATCATACTATTGTTCTTGTTACAGTCCTATTGTTCTTGTTACAATCATACTATTGTTCTTGGTACAGGCCTACTATTGTTCTTGTTACAATCCTACTATTGTTCTTGTTACAATCATACTATTGTTGTTGTTACAGTCCTATAGTTCTTGTTACAATCATACTATTGTTCTTGTTACAGTCCTACTTGCGGTCGCCATCCCCCGACTAGAACTGTTCATCTCCCTGTTCGGAGCGCTCTGTCTCTCAGCTCTAGGGATAGCCTTCCCAGCCCTCATAGAGCTGTGCCTGTTCTGGCCGGACAAGTTCGGCCGCTGCCGGTGGATCCTGTTCAAGGACATCCTCATCATCCTGTGTGGGATATTCGGTCTTGTTATCGGAACCTACACCAGTCTGCTCGGTATCATCACCTCGATGCTATAAGAATATTCTCCTGTGTATTAAAGTCAGGCTGGTCTAGGGAGATGTACAGCTACACTGTAATGTCATGGCCTGTTTGAATTACAGGCACATTGTAATGTCAAGGCCTGAAAAGGTACATCTACATTTTAATGTCATGGCCTGTCAGATGTACAGCTACATTGTAATTTTATGGCCAGTTAGATGTACAGCTACATTGTTACACAACGGTCTGTTAGAGGCAAAGCTATATTTTTATATAATGACCTGTAAGATATACAGCTATATTTTTATGTCTTATCCTGTTAGAGGTAAAGCAACCTTTTTATCTCATATCCTGTGAGATGTACAGTTACATTATTATTTCATAGCCTATGAGCTGCATAGATACCGATACTGAGGGAGGGGTTGGGGTGGGAGGGAATGGGTACACTGCCCCACCTCCCTGTTTTATTATAGAGGGTGTAAGGTCTTGAAAAAATTATTTACTAATTCACTTATTATTTTCTCGACCAGTGCCATTGAACAAGATTAATTATACTAGGCCTACTCACCATTTATTCAAAATTTGAATCTATGATTTTTTTATGGAACATACCACAGTATTAAAAGTCTTGTTGAGGTTAAATACGGTTAAAGTAAATCAATGATAAAGTAGTGTGAAAAAAAATAAAAAAATAGTCCCAGCCTTAGGTTTTGTGAACAAATTATTTGACAAGCAATTTATACCAATAAGTTTAAATCACTTATATTTGTTATCCACATGGCTGATGGATGCACCACCTATAGTTCATGACCGATGGCCGTGTTGGACAGTAACGTTTTTGTGATTTGTGTATTGTTTAGCCTGTGCTATGAGGCCATGTAATTTGTTTATAGTTCTATACACTGGCATGTTTGATTTTCTCCGTTTTTATACATTAGTTTGTGATCTTTGTATTGTGCAGCCTGTGCTATGAGGCCATTTAATTTGTTTATAGTTATAGACTGGAGTTGATTTTTCCTACATTCTTATACATTCTTTTGTGTATTGTGTAGCCTGTACTATGAGGCGATTTAATTTGTTTATAGTTATAGACACTGGTGTGTTTGATTTTTCCCATTTTTTTTATTGTTTTTAGTGAAAACGGATGTTTTCTTATGCCTAAAACATTTCAAACCGATTTTGAAGTCTCAGAAGAAATTTGTGTGAGTGAAGGTTAATTGATAGGAAATATTGATAGCAAAATTAAGAGGACTTCAAGTAGTGTGTATATATATATATATATATATTGTTCAACCTACCACACAATTTCCCCACGGTGTATTTTTTGACTCAAACTAGCTTAACCTGGACATAATGCCATTTTGCCCCTCCTGATCCCCTGGTGAGCTGTACAGCTACATTATTATGTCGTGGTCTGTTAGATGTAGAGCTACATTGTAATGTCATGGCCTGTTAGATGTACAAATTCGTGATGTTACATGCTTATAGTATGATTTTGGTAGGAAGAACAGTAGAAGTTAGCTACTAAAGTTACAAAAACAATGTTAATATATTCATACATAAAGTCATCTGTAGATGTTACTTTTGATGAATATTATTAATACCTATAAAATAACACAAATAATATAGTAAAATGCTATCACTGGTGGCCATAAAGAAATATATTTGAATTTTCTCTACTGTTTTTCCAACCAAAATCAGGGTATAGTTGCTATGTTATCAAATGGCTTGCAGGTAGTCAAGGCCGTATTCAGAGGGGGGTTTTGGTGGTTAACCCCCCCCCCATATGAACAAAATATATATGGCTTTATTTATGATTCAAACAATATCAAAATTAAGGTACAAGTACAAATTAGGGGGCTGTGTTACCATGAAAAGCACTTCAGAGAGCATCCAAAGGTGTTTAGTATTTAGAATTTTTCCTAGCCTCCAGCAATTAGGGGGTTATGTTACCATAAAAAAAAAATCAGATAGCTTCTAGAGGTGTTAAATATTTAGAATTTTTCTTAGCCTTCAGCAGTTAGGATGTTTTGTTGCCATAAAAAAATAAGATAGCCTTTAGAACTATTTATCATTTATAATCTTTTTCTATCTTGCTGCAATTGGGGGATGTGCCCCCCTCCCCCCTGAAATTATTGGATGGCTACGGCCTTGCAGGTAGTACAGCTTTATTATTATTATTAATAATAATAATATTTAGCACCGCGTCTTACTACCCGTTCGGGTTATACGCTTTAAGTACTAATTACTAGTAAAACCATTTAGGAAAAAAAAAAAACTCAGTTCACCCGACCAAGATTCAAACCTCGATCTCCCCGTCCTCAGCAGTCGATCTCAGCACGACAAGCGCGTTAGCCAACTACGCCACCGAGGCGGGTTACAGCTTTATTAATGTAACAATTGTTTAAAAGGTGTTTTATAGTATCAGCACAACAGGGGGTGTTCGGTTAACTCTGATCTGCTGGTACCAAAATAAGAACCAAGACCAACTCTTCAACCTCATTATCTTGTAGATGATCGCCATTAAAACAAATAAGATGCTACACTAGAGTTTAACTATCAGACAAGTAGGCCTACATATTTTGTTTGTTTTTTAAATACTAGTTATATGAATACCATTATGTTATTCTTTATTTTATTATGTATCTTTAGTTTTTCAAGCAGTTTACTTCAAAAATAAACATGTTAAAACAAATCACAATTTTTTAATATTTCATATAAAATTAATGCTGGGAGATTGAATAAACACCTCTATTCATGTAATGGTGTATTGATTTTAAAAGGGCGTTGAACTCAGGAATGCAAAGTTGACAAACGTTTTAGTACATGTGGTGGAACATCTTTAGTTGTCAGTCTCCAAGAGCAACGCTCAACACTATAACTCCAACAACACATGTTTGGAACATCAGCAACATGTGTGGAAGGCAACATTTGTGCTCTTTTAGCAGGGATTGTCATATTAATTGGTGGAATAATTATTATTTAATGGAGTTTGCAGTATTCTTAAGTAACACTAGATTTCAACTAAACAAATTTGATTTAGACTATGTATCTATTTTTCAAGATGCTGATTAGTTAAGACTATAAGGTATGCACTGCCCCAATTTATTACTCATATTAAATATATTTTCGTTGTGACCATTTTTATAGAAAAAATCTTTAATATTTCAGTTAGTCATGACCAGAGTAGATATAACATAAATAAAAAATAGTAATTTTTATCATAATTATTGTTATTATACATTGTTGTGTTGCTATAATTTACAAATAAACCAGCTTTGATCAATTTATTTTAAGTGACTTACTTAAGTTGGTGTTCCATGAAATGATTTGGTTTGCATCTATTAGGAATCTTTGCGGCCCGAGTCACAAACATTTAATATCAGCTCATTGCAGAGGCAGGTATCAAGGGAGGTACCTAGGAGTGCCAGCTGGTAATACTCACTACAAGTGGGCGCATTATGCATGCTTAAGGCCGAGATTAGTTTCATGAACGGCTAATAATTATTACGTAATACCTGGCTTTTCAAATGGTACAAACCGCACATTTTTTTTATAAACATAATCTTTATAGCCAATTAAGTGAATAGTGTCATAAAAGTTTGTTAAAACATGTACTATTTTACATGTTCCTTTTGCAATAGCTTTCATTCTGGCCAGTGCTTGTCTCACAAACTGTGTGCACTGTGTCTCACAAACTGTGTGCACTGTGTATGATTCTCCAGTTAAGAGACAATTCTGACCATGTTTACTGAGGGAAGGTGGTTTTTCATAAATGGTTTTCCCTCTCTTCTTCCACACAAATATGGGTACATTTCCTTTAAATGATACCTTCTTCATTCCTACTACATTAGCGTAATTAATGTATACGTGTAACTCGGGAGTGGTGAGATGTGAGAATGAAATGACGACAAAACACTATTCATTTTGGATCAGATCTTTTTTTTTTTTTAATAAATAAAAACATTTTTACAAGTGTCCTCTTGTCATGAAGTAAACAACTTTGAAAACAGTCGATACAACAGCATCTTGGTAATTCTGGAAAGCATTCGTGTCGAATAAATGGTTCTTGAAAGTGATTTGTATTGTCAGTCGCAGAACTCTACTCTAATTCAACAACAAACCATTAAACTGCATATTTAATATAGAATATCTGTTTAAACTTAAATTCATCTGGCCATGAAAATTAATGTTCATGAACTACATTTGCCAGAATAATTTTCAATTCACAATACATCTCTTCTCTCTCAACTGACAAAACAAATCTATCTCTCTAATTTGACAATACACGTTTCAAGCGAGAATACACGTCTCAACTTATGATATGTGTACTATATCTGTAGAAGACACATGTCAACTTGACCCGACACCAAGCTACGAAACAAAAGGGATGAACCTAAGGTCACAGACGAGAGAGAAGTGGTCAGAAGGGTAGTTCCAGGAGGGTACTCTCCCCTCCCCTATATCCTCCCCACTGGGGAACTCGAGCAGAGAGTCCACGGAGAAACTGTCCCGGGAGTAGAACACATAGTCAATAGTGTGACACACCTCTCCCTCCTCCCGCACCTTCCAGGTGGTGTACGGGGGCTCCTCCCCTCCGACACTTAGACTCGCATATGCGCTGGCGAGTCTGAGGAACTCGTGACTCAGGATAGTGTGGTATACAGGTTCCGTGGGCTCGGCATTGAAGTCCCCGCAGAGCAGGACCGGTCGAGGCCCTGCATGGGCTTGAACAAANGGCATTGAAGTCCCCGCAGAGCAGGACCGGTCGAGGCCCTGCATGGGCTTGAACAAACTCCAGGAAGTCCTTGCCCTGCTCATTACGCAACGTAGATAGGAGAGCTCCGTTGCGGGCCTTGAGGTGGGTTGTGGCTACACAAATCTCTCTTCCTGTGCCTCGTAGCTTCAGGAGGAGTAAGATGGCCACCTAAGGTAAATGTTACGTGTTAGTACGTATTCAGCTAATATAGGAACATTTAGGAGGCACAAGATGGCTACTAAAAGGGCCCATTCCCAAGGCGATAGTGAAGCAACCAGGTTGAAAATATAGTTGATCTGAAATTGCTGGGGGATTTGGTTCCTGTCCCAGCTCCCCTTTCCCTAGGCGACATAGAAGGAACTTGGGTGTCAACTAATCTTTTCCTCTGTCTTGTTTCCACCAGTTTAAGGTAGCCCTTAGTGATGTGTGGGCATACATTCATACATACATGGTTGTCGAGTGATGAAATGCAAAGTTGTAGGGTAGAGCATGCAAGTTAAGGGTCCATATTTTTGCAGTTTTTGTGCCCAAAAACATTTTTTGTCCATTATAAATACAATATTGCTCTTTTAAATATGTTTAATTTCTTACGGATGATGATGTCAACAGTCCTTGAATATTTGTCATTAGCATTGTGATATTTACCAGGAATGTTTATCCTCGTTTAAAAAAGTTTCTGATAAAATGCCACTAATCTAGTGAAGCAAAATTTTATTTATATTGGTCAAAAAAAGGGAGTTTTGTCATAAAAACTGCAAAAATATATACCATGGTTTAAATTAGGAGGGATAGCCAGAACACTTACCTTGGTGATACTGGAGTAGAAATTGTTTAGATATAACACTAAAAAACACATTTTTAAGGACAAGCTTTCACTGTCACAAACAGCTTCATCAGTGTCTACTCTCCTGACCTGATGAAGCTGTCTGTGACAGTGAAGGCTTGTCCTTAAAAAATGTGTTTATGTGTTTTTTAGTATTATATCTAAACAATTTCTACTCCAGTATCACCTAGATAAGTGTTCTGGCTATCCCTCCTAATTTAAACCATGATTTAGCCTAGTGCTCTATACCACATAACAAAAATATGTATCATTAATCACATTTCTTTCCTCACATTCAAAGTTTAGTTAGCAGGTCAAGTGATCTTGTTATCAACGTCCATTAACTGTGCAATTTGCTTCAGATTGCCAGCGGATGCAATCGGATTCATGGGACAGACCATCAATCAAAATATCGCTTGGGCGATCTGAATATCGTCTGCAATCTGGTTGTGTTTGCCTACTGACAAGGAGAAATTTGGAAAACTTGGTCGAAAGCAACGAGATTGTTAACCTTATTGCGTCAATATCACCTCGTGAATGGGCCCCTTAAGGAGTAGTTGTAAAGTTTAATAGAGAGTAAGGTACCTGATTGTTCTGCACCCTCCACACTAAGGATCCTTGTCTCTCCCCTATAAGATGGCTTCTAAGGGACGCTGGAAAGTGTTATAAGGAGTTTGATAGGGTACCTGATTGCTCTGCACCCTCCACACTAAGGATCCTTGTCTCTCCTCTATAAGATGGCTTCTAAGGGACGTTGGAAAGTGTTATAAGGTGTTTGATAGGGTACCTGATTGCATAGCACCCACCACACTAATGATCCTTGTTCCTCCTCTATAAGATGGCTACTAAGTGAGGTTGTAAAGTGTATTAGAGAGTAAGATACCTGATTGCTTTGCACCCTCCACACTTCAAGGATCCTTGTTTCCATCTTGAGCAGCTCCAACTTGTCCTTTCTGTAGAAGATAGCACAACCATCAGATCCATTGTTCCCTTTGATATAGAGACAGGGAGAGTCTGGTTTGGGGAAGAACATCCCAGAGTAGCCAAGACTCCCCAAGACCTTCTTCAGGAAATTGAAGTGATCCACCTCCTGGAACAACGTTCACAAGTTTGAGAGGATCCCAGTGAACAGTTTGTAGCAGCCAATGTAATGACAGTTTTCATCAGATAGGAGTTGATTATTGAAATGACCTGGAGGCAGATGATGTCTGGGTTGTAGCCCACGAGTTCCTCCACAATATGAAACCTTCTGGTTCTCCACTCAAGGGCCTCGTCTGGGCAACAAACGAAGTTGTCGTTCGTCTGGCCCAGAGCTGCCAACACAGGAACAAACCACAATGTCAGGAGGTTTATCTATATCCTATCATTGTCAGGAGGTTTTTCAACAATGTCAGGAGGTTTCTCAACATTGTCGGGAAATTTCTCAAAAGTGTCGGGAAATTTCTCAAAAGTGTCAGGAAGTTTCTCTACATTCTAACATTATCAGGAAGTTTCTCTAAATTCTAACATTGT
>CABFOV010008613.1:4840-15904 GCA_902141375.1 Timema poppense
ATATATATATATATATATATATATATATATATATATATATATATTGAAAGTATTGAAATTTAAATATATTTATTTTGTGCCCCTAACCTTGCGTCCGTGACACACTTTGGGGGCCAAATGGAGGGAGCCACGATTCAATTAATTTAAATTAGTTGAAAAATGACACTTGGGTAGCTCAATGGTAGAGCATTGTTGTTTTAAGCCAAAAGTTCCGATTTCAATTCCCGTGTATATAGGTGTCATTTTTTCAACTAGTTTAAATTAATTGGAATATAGTTTTTCCCATATGAACATCCCCGTTAGTGCAACGATTTGCAACCTGTGTATTGACTTTTAATGTCATTAATGTTGTTCACCAAAAAATATGTGTGTGTGTGTCTGTGTGTGTATACAGAATGTTCCAAAACTCTTAGCCCAAACTTCACATATAGTTTGTTTGAAACAAAAAGTAATACACAATCCCTATACATTTACATCCGGAAAGCTATGCGTAATGCCATTTAATTGTGTTCAAAGTTTCAGCGTGCAGCGCCGGGAGAGCAAAGCTGTTTGAGTATGAGTGTACAACAGGTTGCATAGGAGTTAGGCGCTTGGCAATACACACCTCGACATCTTGGAGCACGGCAGTAGAACATACCAAAATTAATAGTAAACAACACACCAGTTCATCTAGTTCTGAGGGTCGTCATTAGCGCTCCTACATCACAGAAAGTGCTTGCTATTATTACATGTGCAGTGCCACGCGCCTAGCCCCTATATTCATCTTGTACATCCATGCTTGACAGATTGTAATCACCTTCTTTTCCCAAGAAATAAAAGCCAGGCAGTTATTAAAGAGTAACACAATATTTATTGGATACAAGAGATATAGTTAAGAAACAATAACAAAATATAAACGTAAGAATATTGATCATAGTGTGTAAAATCAGAGGTTTAGAAAGTAAACATTATGTACCATTACACTCTAATATTGACATGATTGACAGAATCCGGGAAACACTATACCTCGTGAATATGGAAGTAGATTAGATTGCTCAAAGTCGGCGAACTTAACATTAACATAACTTTCCATGAAGAGCAAAATAGGTTAGAAAGTTTGAAGTCAGAGTCGTTGATATTTATATAATACTTCTAGAATAACAATAATGGACAAGAAAGTTCAAATTCAGAGACTTTATTATTTATATAATATTTCATGAATAACCAAACGGAATAAAACGCTCAAAGTCAAAGACTTTAATATAATATTTCAAGAACAACAATAATAGATTATTATTATTATTATTAGCACCGCGTCTTACTACCCGTTCGGGTTATACGCACTTACGCTAATGTGTAATGGTAGGGTGATTGTGAGATGAAGTGAAGGACCTACAGTTTAACGTGGGATCTGAACCACGGTGGAGGCCTGGCATTCCTCACAATAATAGACTATGTCATAAACGTATGAAGCTTACAAGATAACCCCAAGCCAAGCGAATGGGTATCGAACAAGGACATTACATTACTAAATATATTTAGATATAGACTCAACCGTCCTAAAATAAATACATCCATATCAAGTGGGCCCACCTGTAATGGCTCTAATTTTTGGGGCGCAATACTTACAAAGGCTCTCATGATCACATATCAAAATTGTGATTAAGCCAGCTCGACTTTCGAGCTAATATCTATTTCTCAGACATAATAGGGAGATGTGGTATAAATACCAAGAGAATATCTAGCAACTAATATACAGTTCACACGCATTTTAAAGTAAATACAACAGCGTCGAATATAAGTACCCCACTTGTTAATGAATTCTCACTAAATGGAGCCATAAATAAATCACACAAATTAATGGCGATCAGCGTCCCTATGGACTGCTCAAGGCAACTGAGGCAATCAATATTACATTAACAATACCAACAATTAGCATGCGCTACTCTCACGTAAAACAGAGACAAAATGCGCACTCAAAGTTAAAGTCTCAAAAATAATTTCCACAAGTAAGTTAAAAATAATTAAGACGAGGATACAACATAACTCCGTAGACACCAAAAAGAAACCAGTCCCCAAGTATGACAATTATAAATATTAAGACCAAATTAGTAATTTAGAATGAAATCCCGCATGTTAAACTGAAATATTTTTTTTATAAATACAATTAAGTCACAGCCTAAGCTGTCCCCCTCACCTCAGTTAGCCTATGGAGCAATGAGTGACTATACTATCAAAACATCCCATTATATAGTGAAAACGGACAGCCATGTTCACAGAGAGCGGAGAGGATAGGAGTGAGGAAGGAGGGGACGGAGTGGGGACTCTACCGGTCATCCATAGAACTAGAAACTTTGAGAATGGCCCTGGCGGAGGAAGCGGCAACTATTACGCACCGAAACGCCTTCATTTTTTTCTCTTGGGCGGGGCTTTCTTCTAGAGCTGATTATAGCATAACGACTCCATTTAGTCTGTGGAACTGTGTTGGCGAGAGGTGGTCAATGCTCACGATGCCAGAGTTCGAGTCCAACGGGGCACAAGGTAAGTATTACCCCATTTGTTTGTAGTTGTTACATATAACTCATTACCAGTTTTACTATCCCGGCGCTGTACGCTGAAACTTTGGACACAATTTAAAGTTATTATCATAGTTTTACGCATATAAGTGTATAGGGATTTTGTATTACTTTTGGTTCAAACAAACTATATGTGCAGTTTGGGATATGAGTTTACGAACACCCTGTATATATGTTACCGTGAAAACGGGAAACGAGCTGATTGCCGGTAATCAACCACGATTTCCGGGATTCACTGTTTCTCACTGGTGGATGTTGGAAATTCAATTTCTCTAACAGTCTTTCACCGGTGTGTATCCGTAATCGAGGGATCCAAAATGGCGGACACCAGTAATCGTGAGGGTACGCTTGTGTATGTTGGAAATAAAGGAAGAATGCACTGCGCATCTATCTGCGCATTAGAAACTACATGTTTCAGGGACGGCGTGCTGTGTATTGTACCGTGTGTGATTTTCTATTCAGAATTAATTCTGTAGTAATCTAATCTATCTCAACCTATTCTTATCTAACCTACCCTGACCGAACCTACCCTACCCTACCCTAGCCTAAATAACTTTAAAATATGGTTCCGTAACTTTTTATTTTTGTAAGGGTGTAACAACATTTGTGATATTATTAGTTGTAATTATTTGCAACGTATCTACTATGTGGCATTTGGTTCTAGGTTTCAATTATCAATTTCCAGTTAACTACAGTGAAATAAATTCGTTGTTATATTTTTTCCAAAATACACAGGCTCCACTTAACGTCCTCGGAAATTACCGGCAGTTATTAGAAACTAACACTCATTTCCACTATCCACCAGTGTAAACTAGTATATCACGGAAAATTACTGTCGATTACCAGCAATCGTCACGTTTTCAGCTTTCACGGTAACATTTCTGATATGGAGGACCTTATAGAATCTATATATTATATAGATTCTATAAGGTCCTCCATATCAGAATCGTTCTATACTGGTCGTGGATACATTATATCATCTGTCTCCGTCTTGATTGAGAGGACCTATTTTGTAAGTGTCGCTCAGAGTCCTCGTCCTTCTAGCTCAAGTGTGATAGGACCTTCAACTGTAAAATACTGGAGATATTTACCAAGCCATTACCACCTCTCACCGCCTCAATAGTGAGCAACTTCACATCTCGAGGGTTGGTCGCGTGGTCAGTGCGTTGGATGTATACACACAAAACATAAACTTTTATTTTTATCACAGCGTCTTATTACCTGTTCAGGTTATACACATATTATATGAACATTAATCTGATGTGGTAGGGAGGAAGAAGGAAGCATTTTAGAATTAATCTACCCACATTTGCGTGGAAGGAGATTGGGAAACCATTTAGGAAAACCACCCTCAGTACACCCGACCGAGATTTAAACCTTGATTTCCCCGTCATCGAGAGGCCAATCTAACATGAAAGTGACGCTTTAGACTATTATGCCATTGAAGTGACTCATCTATACTGTTTATTTAAATTTGTTGTTAAAAAGTTTCATGCATCCCCACTAGAAAGCATTAATATGACAGATTATTTATTTATCCTTACATACCTACCCTGATACCTAGTGTGTAACTCAGGACCTATTTCTACTTGTACTGTTTTGTCTACTTCAATTTATTTATCTAATTTTAAAATATTTGAGTATGGTAAGTAACACTTAAACTAGTTGTCCTAAATTCCTACTTTATAATTGTCCATCCTACTGGTATGATGGGCTTTACTGAGGGGGTTTAAGGGTTGAGGATCATCATAATATATTCTATTAATCCTTTCATTCAAGGTTACCTGTTTAATTTGTGCCGCACGTTTTAATATCTGATTTGGCTACCATATTTATATACCAATGGGGTAGGGATGATGAGGAAGGTAGAATGTAGTGGTAATTTACCAGCATTTGCGAGGGTACCCACTGATGCGAGTGAAACTTTAAAGAGGTTTAATGAAAGCGTTGTTAACTTTACCTCTCTCTCTCTTTTTTCTGTTCGCGTCATTCCGGGCTATGCGCATCTAATTACATTACTAGTCAAAGATGATTAGGTATATATGTATATAATCTATTTAAGGTATTTAACGTGTGCTTTCTGAACCAATTGATTTGATTATAACAGCACATGACTTATAAACTAACTTATATCTATAACAGACACAGCACCCAGCCCCCCGGCCGTTAATTCATCACTGTGAAAGAGGAAACTCACATTACACTAATGATAAATTATTCAGCCATACCAGAAGTTGAGCCCAGGACCTTTAGCTCAGTATACAGACACGCTACCGTCTGAGCTAAAGTGTAGGACGATGAGTTATAAATTAGAGAAATTGTACCCGTATTTTGGGAAGGTAGAAAGATAAGCCATTTAGTAAACAAAAAACCTTCAGTACACCCAGCTGGGACAATAGCCATGACCACGCCCCGTTACCGGAAAACCAGAATAGACGAGATCGACACTTTAGCCCACGTGCCCACCAATGTGTGAGTTTTTTAAACTATCTGACCGGGTTTTTTTAATGGGGAAAATATACTTGTCTAACGTATATTTTAAATAAAACCCACTTCGGTGGTGGAATGGCTTAAACCAGTTGTAACTCTCGCAATTAGACTGGAATTTCGATAATGTGAAGATCAGGGTTCAAATCATTGTCAGGTACACTGAGGGTTGTTTTCCCGTTGTTATTTTCCACTACCCCTTCACGCAAATGGGGCTACACTTACTAGAAATGCAACCTTCTCTGTCCCTAACATACCAGCGTCTTTTTTGTTTTTAGTACCGCGTCTTACCGTCCGTTCGGATTATACGCTTTTGAACTAATAACTTTAATGGTTTAAGGGATTAGGAAGGTCATATTAAAGGAGGTGTACCCACATTTGCGTGGAGGGAGAGTCGAAAACCATTTCGGGAAAAACCACCCTCAGTACATCCGACCGAGATTCGAACCTCAATCTTCCCACCATTGGCAGTCTAGCCTACACCAGAGTTATTAGTATAATATATGAGTACACCCCACAGTTAGATGCGGTGACCAAAAAATAAGAAGAATATTTTAACAAACTTAATCTGCCTGAACGCACGGTTTTAAGTGGGCGGGTCCCCACTCTTGGGTGTCATTGTACCGCGTGGACGAGTGCTCCCTGCATCTATACAAATAGTCTATTGTCGACTCGGATGGTAATATTTGTGAGCTAACAGGTTCCCCGAAAGCGAGGGATATCGCCCAAACAAAAGAGGATATGTGTCTCAATAACGAGATCGTTACACGCAGGTACCGTAGCCATCTGGGGCTGTGTGACGTCACAGGTCATTAGTTGGGTGTGATGAGGGGGGAGGCTTTCTCCCACAAGATCACTCTCAGGCACGAACACTAGTTGAATGGGGTGGCGTGATACCCCCCGATTGTCAAACGTAACGACAACATATTGCGACTTTTAAGTGATTGCCCTATTAGATGAGAGAATCATTCTCCGTGTTTTGAGTCATAAGGGTAGTTGGCGAATATTTTTTATTTATATTTAGCGCAGCGTCTTACTAACCCATTCAGGCAATATTCACATATCCTATTTAGGTTAAGTGTTAGGAAGGATTAATTCAAAGGACAATTACCCACATTGGCATGAAGGAGAGTGGGACACCATTTAGAAAACAAATCCCCCTCAGTACACCCGACCAGGATTTAGGGAAAATGGAAGATGTAATCAGATATTAAAAAAACAAACTTGTAATATAATATTGTCTTTTTTATATACAACCTTTTATTAGGAAATTAGGGAGAATTTTTCTAATTTTATTAATTCTACTCCCTTCTGCCATCTAAGTTTTATTATTATATATAATATACAAACACGTAAAATAAGTATTTATATAAAATAAAATTTCCAAAATAAATTATTTCGTTATAGGATTAACTATTTTAGTTTAAGATAGTTATTTTTACTATAATTAAATATCTAAATGAATTGATAACATTATGTTGAAGATAATAAAGTGTTGTTATTCTTATTTAAATAAAATACACAAAACCAACAATAATTTTGTATACAATCTCAAAATCACTAGATAAAAAATAACAATGAAAGAGTGTATTTTGTATAGGCTAAGTCTAAGGACCATGTTTACGAGTTGATAGTCAAAAGTTTCAACTACTAAATTAAAACTTCCTGTAAAACTCGTAGATTATTTTTTTATACTCCCCCCAAAGTAAATTTCTCTGTACGCAAATGTTTTATACATCCTGAATGTAAAATGTGTTAGGGCCTTTTTAAAACACTATAATTTATTAAATTTAATGAATAAATTAAACAAAATATAACTAATAGCTTATCGATTAATTAGTTAATACTTACTGACTAATTTACCAAAGTTCTCAACACATTATATAAAACAAAACCATCTTTATTACATTTAGAATATGATGGATCTTGACGTTTTAAGTGGCCCCAAATTAAAAAAGTGGGTTCTTAAAATATTATTTCTTTCCCCACGTCTGACTGTTTGTCCTCTCTGTATGTCTGTCTGTTTTGGGCTGGATCCGAAACGATTAAATTTCGTTCATACTTAATAGTTTGTTGTTATATAGTTGTACATTAAGGTTAAACTTGATTTTGACTTTAGTTATGAAATTAAGCGTAGCTTACTACTAAATTATTTTTTAAATTTTGAAATATTTGGAAAAAGGTTCCCAGTGTTGTTTATAATGGGGGGTGTATGAGAATTGTTCTAGGTGATAAATTTTTTATTAGAAACATTATTCGAATAAAGTTTTTCGATTAGGAATCATTCATAAACAACGTAACTCTTTTTTTTTCAGCCTTTTTCGATCTTATCTCCTCTAATGTAACACCATCTCATTTAGAGATAGGAAAAACAGTGATTTTACGATATCAGTGAATACAGTGACTGTGATTTTAAAATATCGGTGATTTATACCAGTGATTTTTCACTGTTAATATTTAGCTCCTGTCCGAGTAGGCGCGTACAATCGAGTATCAAGTATCGAGTAGGAGTATGGAGTATTTCTGAGTACTGGGTATTTACTATTTACTCGAATAATCCCATGACATTCGGTTGTCTGTTGGAACTTGAAAGGAGAACTAATTACTTGGAAGTTTGGCGGCTTGCAATGGAATTCGATAACAAAGACTTAACATAAGCTCTTTCTGTCGGCACTCGGCACTGACATTGACATTATTGACATTATTGACATACAGCTACCTAATCTCCGGGTTTCGTGTTGCCTGACTAATGTACAGTCAATACAAAAGTATGCGTTTTAAGAAGTTTAATACAATTGAAAAATAGAGAAATAAAATATGTTATTTAGTATTTTATAGTGAAATGTTATGTAATTTGGGCAAAATTAGTGGTCCAACAAACATTATGTTAAACTTGAATACCAATATTAACTTATTTTACGTACTATGAGAAACTCTTGTAATTGTGTAATTTATTTAGTGATCTATTTCACTACAATTAAAATTTATGTGAGATTAAAAATGAACATAACATAATGGTGATTTGTTTAGAAAACGTTTGGAAAGCAGGTCATATATTATATTATTGTAGTGTTATTTTATTTTAAATACCGTACATATAATAGTAGATGAGCTATACATCTATTAGAAGCAAATAAACCTATAAGATGCTAGAAAATATTTAATCAATTATTATATAAACACACTTTAGATTAGACTATAGGATGATGAGGATCATCAACGCATTGTAAATAATATAATAAGGTTTATTTCTATTTTTTCTATTTTGTTACTTATTTTAATTCATTATTTACGATTTTGGGGATAGGATCACCGAAAAAAAGAAATGATTTTTTTTCGTAGCCTACTTTTAAAAAGAATCCGAAATGTGATTTGCTTAGTAAGCTAAGCTTGCTTTTGAATTTTGCTCTTAACAACAAATGTTTTGTATTGAAAATGCATGTGAAGGAAACATTTAAACTATTAAAGTCATTTTTACGTAGCAATCTTATACTGTTTTTGATAAATGAGCTCTAAGAGATCAAGTGTTTTAAATAGAAATAACACGTAAAACATGCCAGTCAATAAGGTCGATTCTCAATTAGTTGGTAGAAAATAAAAAATAAAAGAATAACAAAGGCCGTGAAGCGAGTATTTATTCGAGTGTCTAGAAAAAGAAGCAATACTAGCTCCGTAGCTCGAGTATTGCGAGTATTTCGAGTATTGTGAGTATTGTGAGTATTTCGAGTATGCGAGTATTGCGAGTATTGCGAGTATCTCCGATCACTGATATCTCATACACCGATACTTTTGGGATCGAGTAACTGGGAGTATCAGTGATCAAATGGTATCGGTGAAAAAATCACAGTCAGTGATATTTCGCCCATCTCTAATCTCATTCCCCTTTAAAACCAGAGTTAGGTAACTTCACATCAAGAATGAATGTGATTATTTCAAAGGGAAGATTTTTGACACTAAAAGAGGGACTCCGGTTTAATACAATTCATTATCAAGAGCTATCTATAAATATACACTAACGGTGAAAAAATTAACAATAAATTTTTTAACATTAGAATTAAAGTTTAATATCTGTGTTACGTAGCACTGTGATGTAAACATCCTTTTCCCGTGTAACATCATGTAAACATTAAAGAGAGCTCCCCTTATCCCCCTCAACAGCGTTACATTGTTTATTGATGACCCCTGACATGTATTTAAAAATTTGACTAAGAAATGGCTATAGTATTAAAAAAAATATATATCTGAAAAGTGTGTTATATGATTATCAATATTTTTTTCCTAAGAAAAAATTATTTAAAGATAGTTAGATGATATAATCAATTTTTTTAATATTCATAATTAAAATATAATATATTGAAATTATGTACGAATGAGTTATAACATTTATTTTGAAAATATAAATTTATTTGGTGCTTGGCTAAGGCTACCATACATTCTGGCTTAAATCAAATATCAAATATATGCTCTGCATGAAAATGACAACATATTTTTCAAACTAGGACAAGTGAATACAAATTTATTATTATTATTAATCAAGTACAAACAATATTAGATTAGAAATATACTGTATATGTGATTAACTTCACAAAGACTCACGTGGGTCGGTAAAATAAAATTAAAATATTTAATTTTGTCGGGATTGAACCAAGTCCACTCAAGTCAGAATCTGTCATGCTTATGGAGCAACTCGTCATACCATCGCCATCAAATAAATGTGTAGGACTTTTTTACCCACCACATTTTACTATCCGTCCGGGCTGTACACATTTTAAAATGCACTAACGGGGTAAGAACGGAGAAGGAATAAATATAAAGAATGTATCCGCATTTGATTATTGTGGAGAGAGAGAGTAAGACACTATGTAGAAAATAAGTCAGACTGTTTTTTTCCTCCAGCCGGGATTCAAGCACCGACCTTCCTGTCACCGGAAAATTCAACCATACCGATGCTGGTAGTAGGAGAAAAAAACAAAAAACATCGTGGGTTGTAAAAAGAGACACCATAACCCTAAACATAAAAACAGAATAATAAAAACAAGTGTTTAGTGAATGTCACAGAGTAGTTGTCCGCCGTGATGTCAGTTTAATTGTGCCAGAAGTCTGTTCGGCCGTCCCCTCCCTCACCCCCTCCCGGCAATTACTACACGGGGGCACGTCACTCTGAGACCTTGACATCTGACACGGACATTGGCTCCCTTATTACTTCCCCCCTCAACCCTCTGCCTTTACGCATCACCTGACGGAATCTTTCCACCTCAGGGGAACTAATTCTTCTTTCCACGTTCTCACCTTCACCGAAACCAATGATAACACGGAGCGCGGGATTTAATATCGGTTGAAACGTTAGGGAGGAGCAGTAGACAAGCGAGGGCTTTCAGAACTCGACACAGATTGTTTTGTTTTTATCGTGCTTCGGGTATAAGCGTACAACTATCCACGTCCTGGCTATACGCATCCGAATCACACTAACGGCGCAGGGAAAAGGAAAGAAGGGTAGTTATTAAAAATAAATTATACCCGCATTTACACAAAGAGAGAATAAAAACAATTTTTGAAAACTCAGTTCACCCCGATCTCCCCATTCGAGACAATACGAGAGTGACGTTTAGTTCGAGATTTCACAGATTATTAACTAGTCAGGAAGTGTTGGGAGCAAGCAAAGATTTCGACTCTAACGATACTTAAGGTGGTTTTTTTTTTCTGTCTATTTGATTTGCCAGCCCTCGCTCCGGAAGAATGCAGAGAGTAGTTAGACCTACTCATTCTGACCCTCAATATTAGCTAGCCAGTCCCTGGAAGTAAACAAATTGGTTTTACTGATGTTGATGTATTTAACATGCGTTTTAAAATTATTATTATTATTATTATTATTATTATTATTGGTGACCTGGCCGTCTAGGGGTAAGGTGTCAGACTTCTGTGCTGGCGGACGGGGTTCAATCCTCGGTCCCGGCACAGATTTATCTGATTACCAAACCCTTCCTTCACCTCTGACAAGACTTCTTGTGAATGTGGGGAATGC
>CABFOV010008614.1:0-22742 GCA_902141375.1 Timema poppense
CTGGATAAGGGCCCGAGTCTCTGTTATTCAAATGTTGGGGATCTTGTCTTACCGCCTACAGCTTACTTCTCTTCACGCTAAATTGGGTGATTTAGTATGTATCAAGCAGGCTGTTTTAGGTTAATACCTATACCTAATTTAAACTATCTTACGAATGGATATATCTGGTAGCTATAAAAAGCTACCAGATCTAGTTTCACATATTCATACGTATGTTATCTATAGCTGTAACTTTTAACAAGTATTATTAATAGGTTTCTCCAGTGATGTGCAATATATTTACTGGAATATTTACTGAAAATTGTGTGCTTGTATTCTCTAAAAAAAATATCAATCCTCTAAAAGTGTAACTGTTTTTGTATCCTAGGTTTTTAACGTGCACTTTTCGAACCTACATATTATACCAGCACACGACTTATAGACTAACTTATACCTAGAACAGACACAACATCCAGCCCCCCGTCCATCAATTCATCACTGTGAAATTGGAAACTCACATTTCACCAATGATAAAATTTTCGGTCTTCTCGGAAATCAAACCAGAGTCCCTTAGCTCAGTAGGTAGACACGATACTGACTGAGGTAAGGTGTTGCAGTAAAATTTATTTTAGTCTAGTTTGCTGGTGACGGGGAGGTCGGCTTTCGAATTCCAGGCTGGTACACTAAGGTTTTTTCCCTTCTTCTAAATGGTATCCCACTCTCACTCCATGAAAATGTGGGTACATTTATTCTTTACTCTACTTTCTTCAATCCTACATTATTATTGTGACTAAACGCGTAGATCCAGGAAGGGCGGTAAGACGTGGAGCATAAATTGAAATAACTCAAGTCCACCTGATTGGTGTGATAGTGCTCTACGAATTAGGCCAAAGGATTACTGGTTGAAATCCTAGTGACGCCTGATAATTTAATTTAATTATAATATTAAATTACTTTTAATAAACTTACAAATCCAGTTTATTATCAAGATTGTCCTAGATTTAGCTAGTTTGTAAATTAATTGCTGATGTAGTCCTATGTTTAGAAAGTACTTTGAATTATAAATATCCAAATAAAATACTACCACGTCATATCCGCAAAGAGACCCGTGTTAAATATATAAATACCCACCACATGGTCTAAGGCGTCTCTCTCGCAACAGATTGGCCTACCGATGACGGGGAGATAGGGGTTTGGATCCTGGTTGGGTGTTTTGAGGGTGGTTTGTTATTACCAAATAAAATTACACTCTACAACCACATAAATGTGGGGTTACTTCCTTTAAATTCAACTTTCTTAATCTCTAATTTACTAGAATAATTAGTACTAGCCCGGACGCTGTGATAAAAAAAAAGGAAAAATCTATACATTTATTAAATCAATTATTTTTTTTCAATTTATATTTGTGTATAGAATTGTTCAGTTAAACACAAAGATAATTTAAAATTTGTATTTACATTAGGTGATGTTAGTTATTAGGGCGAGTAAATATTTGCTCGATCCCTGTTGGTTAAGAGGATTATACGGTTCTCTGATTGTTGTTTCAATTACAATGTCCGTGTAATGCAAGCATTATAATGGGTAAATATTGATGGTTGATGGGATTCAAACCATCCTTCATTGATTCGGTTCTTTAAACGTCACGTTCAACCCTACCGTCGTCAACGGTTTAATCTAATGGGTTTGTTAGACCGTTAGAGGAAGGGCAAAAGCAGCTTGGAGAGAGAATGGGAAAACCACGGTGATAGATCATGTGTTTAAAAATATCTCCAGTGCACCCAGCTAATACCCAAGCCTCTACCATCCATGTTATCGGCAATACAGTATATCGCGGGACTGGTGCCTTAGACAACGTGACCACTGGTGCAAGTACCTCTATTTTGCTTAATAATCCTAATTCGGACACAATTTTCACTAAATGACATTTGGAAAATAAACTAAATCAAATTTAATGTATTTTATTGATAACTAGACCCTTCCCCTACCATAAAATATGAGTGACTATCGATATTTTTTAAGAGGAATAAATTAACTTTTCAAAATAAAATATATCTTATGTTACTCGCTGATAATGTAACTTTATATTGCTGAAAGAATTTTTAAAATCGGTCCAGTAGTTTTTGAGTTTATCCATTACGAACAAAAAACAAAACATCAAATCTTTCCTCTTTATATTATTATTATAGATAAACACGAAATTAAAAGTGAATGATAAGAAACTATTGATAATAAATGCTAAATATATACATGTTGTAGCCATTAAAATGTGTTTCTATGTAAATTATTGTGTATTTTATAAAATTCAATCAACTCTCATTTAAAATTTGTGAAAATACTTTGTATCCCCCATAGACTCTTCAGTAATATCTCGCCCAACCCGAATTTTCGTAATTCCAAACAAGCTTCTGTCCCAATTAGTTCGGATTAACGAGATTCTACCGTACAATAATTTATTTAGCAAGATCCAATCATTTTATTTACCAAAAATCAGGTGTGTTTTTTTAGATGTTGATTTGTAGGGGATTTTTGAGGTCGCTTCTTGGTACAAGTCCGGGAAAGGGGAGTGGGATTGTTGGTTCTTTTTCACGTCTTCCCTCTCCAGGAGTTCACTTTATAGCTACACGTGACCGGAAACTAGAGCAAACACTCGTCATCTATCAATCAGGCTGAATCACTTCGTGTGTGATTTTGTATGTAATAAAGTCCTCATCACGTGCATCGGTGCAGAAGGTTGCTATTTTCATGAATGGACGTAGTGAAACACATAATTAGCGAAGTTAATTGATTGTCATTAGTTACCTTGTCAAAACTGCCTTTCATTTGACGGATCCTATTGATTACATTTATATGACGTCATCGACAATCAGTGACGTTTCAACCCTTTTAAAGCCTTTTGCTCCACGAAACAAAACAAAAACAGAACACAGTTTTATTTCTAATGTTTTTTATGATAAAATATATTCGAAATATGCGTAAAGCCCGAATGGGCAGTAAGACGCGGTGATAAAAATAAATAAATTATATGGTGCAGCACACAGACTTTATTTCTATTTTATCTTAAAATAGAGACATTTACTAAAAACTCGTAATATTTGTGAAACGAAATAATAAACATTGTTGAAGAAACACTCCACTAAAGAGTATAAATGAAATAGTATACGTAGTTACAGAAACATTTGTTTGACTAATATTAAGAGTTTTTAGTAAATGTCTCTATTTTAAGATAAAAGAGAAATAAAGTCCGCGTGAAGTACCGTATAATTTATTTATTTTTCTCGCCGCGTCTTACTGCCCATTCTGGTTTCATACATATTTCTAGTATATTCCTTCATAAAAAATTAGAAGCATCTAAGCATATATATATGCTTATAGACCACGAACACTTAGTTTTATAAAAATTTATTTTGAATAAAAGAATTGTATATTTAATAAAAATGTATCTTTAAAATGCTAAGATTTTCGCGTATCTAATAGTTGTGGATGTGTTCAAAATTGGAAATTTTTGGTCATGTGAAGTATCCTTAAAATTGTTTTCATGGAAAAATGAATTTCAATTTTGTTTGTAATGTTAATCGGTGCCTAAGAGCAAATCTCGAGAAAATAGCTTATTTTTCTTTTTTCCCTTGAGTAAGCTACCCTTAAATTTAGAGTTTGATATCTAATTCCAAAAACACCTCGGGAAAACCTTATGAAAAGCCCAGATGTCAAGTTAAAGCTCGATCGGTAAAATGTCTTCAGTTCTAGTCCTACAGACGGCATTGCGAAAAACACTTTCTTTTTTTTTCAGAGGGGTTATGAAACGTCGACATTTATCTAAATCTCGAGCTCAATTTTTTTTTTGGACAATCACAATACTTCTCTTTACGAGGGATTGAAATAAATTAAAAGGATTTTCAAAGCCCCCCATTGGTAGGTGATCATAAGGTCCGTCTTGTATGATTCCCTTCAAGTATACCCATATATGTTTCTCTAAAATAGTTAGTTTGAATCCCAAATGGGTATTCTGAGGTGTCTTTTCCCTTGATGTTTTCCCAATTTCCTTCCATGCAAATTATGCCACATTTTCTTTAAATTCTGCACATTCATACATTTTCTCTCCTTTCTGCTCCTTCAAGACCACTCATGGCTCACTAGTACAACTCTGTACATAATATTATACTCGGTTGTTAAAAGTCATCATAAAGAGTACCATTCACGGCCACAGACAAGGAAAGACCAGACACTCAGCCGTACGGGGGTTTCGCTGCTCTCAAGACAGGTTCGGTACTTGGCCACTGGGGAGTGCTGGTTGCAGTTATCAGTGTTGACAGCACTTCCAAGTGAAACCACTAACAAACGGTTCGTTGGAAAGGCTACAAGTTGGAAACCAAGTTTCCAAGGATGGAGATGCAAACACAATAGTTCATTTATAAGCCTCCTCACCCCCTTTTCTGCTTTCAATGAAAAAACCTCATAAGACAGTTAACTAATTGAGGGTATTTAAACAGTGTTTACAATTAGACCATTTAAAAATAATCGCTTGAACAACAAAAAGAAGTTACCAAACCCTTCTTTCACCTCTGACAAGACATCTTGTGAATGTGAGGAATGCCAGGTCTCCACCGTGGTTCGGATTCCACGTTAAACTGTAGGTCCTCCATTTCATTTCACAATCACCCTACCATTACACATTAGCGTAAGTGCGTATGACCCGAACGGGTAGTAAGACGCGGTGCTAATAATAATAATAAAAAGTACTATTATATTATACATTTTATTTGTAATTTGCAGTCTGAGTAAGCTCAATTGGTGGATTTGTTTATGGGAAGGGGTGGGGCCGCTACCTAAACCTATATTTTTGAAAGGCGGTTTCTTGTCACTAAGAGGAGATTTTTGTTCTGTTCTCTAGTAAAATAATATTTAAAGTGAACTGTTTTATAAAATTGCCTGCTTTATAACGATGCTGTCACTTGTGACTGCACGTTGTGATCCCAGTGTTGAAAGACTCAACCTCTCCCAATCAGCGCAGCCATTTAAACCTGGAGGTTATGGGTCTGGTGTATAAAGTCCGTTCATAGTAGGAATTGTTTTCTTAAAGGACTTTTTCCCTACCAGAAATCTATTATATAGTAGGATATTGGTAGGAAAAAAAACCTTTCAGAGAGTAATTCCTACCGTGAACGGAGTATACATTCCCTGTGTCCACGGAAGATGTTGATTTAATCATCATATAGATTCCTAAAATATCCGAAATATAGAGCTATTTTTATTTATTGTTGGTTTACTCTCCCAACATTCTTATGCAATTGCAGTGGCGTCATTTATTGACATAGTCTTAGTTCAGTCGGTATCATGTCTGCCTATTGGGCTATTATTATTATTATTATTATTATTTAGCACCACGTCTTACTACCCGTTCGGGTTATACGCTTTAAGTACTAATTACTCTAAAATTGGGAAGGTTGAATTAGAGGAAGTGAACCCGCATTTGCGTGGAGGGAGAGTGGAAAACCATTTAGGAACCACCCCCCCCCAGTTCACCCGACCGAGATTCGAACCTCGATCTCCCCGTCCTCAGCAGTCGAACTCAACACGACAAGCTATTGGGCTAAAGATCCCAGATTCCGTTCCCGGTATGGACAAACAAATTATCGTTAGGTAAATGTGTGTTTCCATTTTCACAGTGATGAATTAACGGCTGGGCGCTGTATGTTGTGTCTGTTCTATATTTAAGTTAGTTTATAAGTTGTGTGATAAGTTATATACACCAGTCGGTTTATGAAATACATGTTAAATACCTACAAATAAATTTAAAAAAATTGTGAAACATTTAGTGGAATGGGCTTGCAATAAATACTATCTCAAAGTTAGGATATTGTTCTAGAAACAAACAGATATTTTTGTACTGTTGTTGGACGGTCTGCTATAAGCCCTTTTATTTTATAAACTTTTTTAATCGCCTGTTTAGGTTATATGCATATATGATTATTGCTCTAATAGGATGAGGAAGGAAGCATTTTATTGGTAATTTACCCAGATTTGCGTGGAAGGCTAGTGGAAAATCATCTAAGGAAAAACACCCTTATGGTATCCAACCTGAATTCGAACCTCGATCTCCCCGTCATGAGCAGGCCAGTCTAACATAAGAGTGATGCCATTTAGACCATTCATCGACTAAAGCTATTTTTCCTTAACCTAATATAACAAATTAGCTTTGTTATTCAGTGTTGGCTATGTACTACCTAAAAACAGGTCTTAGGTCGTGCGATTGCTTGGAGAAAGATCGAAATACTAACACGATATTGGTGCTGATAAAAAAATATATATCTACAATAGTTAGATTGTTTAATATTATACGTCTAACACATAGGGACGTCATATTGAAGTGGAGGGGAACGGGGTAGTTAGGGGTGCCCCCCTCAAATGTTGGGGTAAAGTTTGAAAGTGGGAGTTTTGTGGAGAGTCAAGATCTTGAAATGTAGAACGTATTCTAGAACTACTCTCTACCACATTATTTTCAATTAAGAAAGTTCTTCACCACAGACTTTACAAACAAATGTTAAATTTACCAACTGTCGATCCTGACTCTCAGAAGTTACCAACTTCATAACTCATCAAACATTGAACGGAGATATCTTCTGTATTATTATTATTATTATTATTATCATCACCGCGTCTTACTACCCGTTCGGGTTATACGCACTTACGCTAATGTGTAATGGTAGGGTGATTGTGAGATGAAATGAAGGACCTACAGTTTAACGTGGAATCCGAATCACGGTGGAGGCCTGGCATTCCTCACATTCACAAGATGTCTTGTCAGAGGTAAAGGAAGGGTTTGGTAATCAGATAAATCTGTGCCGGGACCGAGGATTGAACCCCGGCTGCCAGCACAGAAGTCCGACACCTCACCCCTAGACCACCAGGTCACCGTCTTCTGTAGTAGATTGTATGGAAATATCGTTAATCAAGTTGGCTAGTAGCGCCGTTGCTACAGCCTACTAGTCTTGAAGCTACTACCACTAGCCTACTAGACACTAGTAACCTTCAGAAGGCTAGGTAATGGTTTATGTGGTTCACTTAATAAAGCTTGGAGCTTTTACGAGGCGAAACTTATTAGTTTTCCTACACGCAATGGCTGTGGATGTCAAAACAAATAACTTTAAATTACAGTTAGCCTAAAATCTCGATCCAAGGTACAATTTTCCTGGGGAGAATCTCCTGCAACTCCATTTAATTGGGAGGTGTTCCATGCCCCTGGACCCTCCTGTGCGCTCAGTGTTTCCCCTGTCAACTGGGAATTTTTATAATTTCAGAATGCCTAGATTTGTGAAATTCACTGTCTCCTCCTCCCCAATATATTTCGTGTGGCGCCACTGCTAACATGGACATTATATCGGAAGGCTAATACTGAGTTTGGGGGGAGATCAGTGAGGGGTGTGAAATTTCAACCCCATTTAACAGATTAACCTGGTCACACAACTAAAAAATAAATTAAAGTCATACAGTTTTTATTTTGACAAACTTGTATTTTACACAGTACTTTTTTTTATCACCCCGTTTTACTAGCCGTTCGGGTTATATGTTTTTTTACTAATTGCACTAATAATTTTAGGGATTAAAGGGGTCGTATTTATAGGAAAAATATCCACATTTGCGTGGAGTGAGAGTGGAAAACCCAGCCTCAGTACACTCGGCCGAGATTTGAACCTCAATCTCCCCGTCATTGGCAGTCTATTCTACTGCGAGAGTAGCGCTTTAGACCAAGTGGGTACCGAAGCGGGTAATTAGGCCTACTTTTCAATAAGTTTACAAAATGTAGACGTTCAATGAATGAAAATTAATAAACGAGAAAATACAATGATGACATCTAGTTTCACGTTTTGTAATAAGTTAAACCACATTTACTGATATAGTACGATCATATATTAGCTACGTATTAATTTAATCCCATGTCTCTTGCTCCACAGAAATCAACTTACTTGTGTAATCGTGTCCCATTTTCACAAATTACCGTTAAATTAATATTTGGCTGACGACTTTATCTTCTAGCTCTAAGAAACTATAAACACCCGCAGGAAAGAAATTCTTCGAGATTTTCTAGAAGAAAAAAAACTTTCACTTTATGTTTCTAACATTCTGAATATTTAAAGTCAACACTTTACGATTATGAAGTGAAAATCACCAGTGTCTGATTTCATTACTTGCCATACTTCTTTCTCATTCTTAAAGTCCCAAAGTTGATTAAAGTGGTTAAATTGTGTAGTTAGCTTTACCCACTTGCATCGTTAGCGTGGAGGACAGGGGGGGGGGGTATTTATCCCATTCCCTATCCCCCAAATAAACGGTGTTTCAATCTGAAAGTTAAAAATCTACGTTTGGAGTAGTATATATGGGATTAAGGTAACATTTTTTTAGCACCGCGTTTTACTACTCGTTTGGCTATACACCTATGTACTAGTTGCACATATTATAAAGGTTTAATTTAGATGAAGTGCACCCTAATTTGCATAAAGGGAGAGTGGAAAACTTATCATACTAATTGGGTTATTCATTTAGTAGTAAATAATTGTAATTCTACTATTTAAAGTGTAAATGTATTTGTTCTTTCCAGCCCGATTGATAGAGCTATGGTTTTTAAGACGCCCGTGGCTTCAACGACGCATATGACTTTAGCGACGCCTGTGGCTTTATTAACTCTTATGGCTTTATCAACTCTTATGGGTTTAAACCCACTCTTATGGCTTTATTGACGCCTATAGCTTTCGTGAGACCTATGGCTCTAGTGACGCCTATGACTTTAGTGACGTCTATGACTTTAGCGACGCCTATAACTTTCGTGACACCTATGGCTCTAGTGACGCTTATGACTTTAGTGACGCCTATGACTTTAGTGACGTCTATGACTTTAGTGACACCGATGGCTTTAGTGACGCCTATGGCTTTAGTGATGCCTATAACTTTCGTGACGCCTATGGCTTTAGTGACGCTTATGACTTTAGATGACGCCTATGGCTTTAGTGACGCCTATGACTTTAGTGATGCCTATAACTTTCGTGACACTTATGGCTTTAGTGACGCCTATGGCTTTAGTGATGCCTATAACTTTCGTGACACCTATGGCTTTAGTGACGTCTATGACTTTAGCGACGCCTATGACTTTAGCGACGCCTATGACTTTAGCGACGCCTATGACTTTAGCGACGCCTATGACTTTAGCGACGCCTATGACTTTAGCGACGCCTATGACTTTAGCGACGCCTATGACTTTAGCGACGCCTATGACTTTAGCGACGCCTATGACTTTAGCGACGCCTATGACTTTAGCGACGCCTATGACTTTAGCGACGCCTATGACTTTAGCGACGCCTATGACTTTAGCGACGCCTATGACTTTAGCGACGCCTATGACTTTAGCGACGCCTATGACTTTAGCGACGCCTATGACTTTAGCGACGCCTATGACTTTAGCGACGCCTATGACTTTAGCGACGCCTATGACTTTAGCGACGCCTATGACTTTAGCGACGCCTATGACTTTAGCGACGCCTATGACTTTAGCGACGCCTATGACTTTAGCGACGCCTATGACTTTAGCGACGCCTATGACTTTAGCGACGCCTATGACTTTAGCGACGCCTATGACTTTAGCGACGCCTATGACTTTAGCGACGCCTATGACTTTAGCGACGCCTATGACTTTAGCGACGCCTATGACTTTAGCGACGCCTATGACTTTAGCGACGCCTATGACTTTAGCGACGCCTATGACTTTAGCGACGCCTATGACTTTAGTGATGTCTATGACTTTAGTGATGCCTATAACTTTCGTGACACCGATGGCTTTCGTGACACCTATGACTTTCGTGACGCCTTGACTTTAGTGACGCCCTTGGAATCGAAAACCGTGAACCGGATAGAGAAGTTCTACGGGTGGAAGTCTGGACACTCCTTCAGCTAGTTGATTGATCCACCCAAATTGAGATCAGCACTTCCAGCTGCCAAGGGGCGAACAGAAGTAAGACGGTGTTGGAAAGGCGGAAAGATAAAAGTGTTCTTGTCGACAACACACTCTCTATTTCGCTCTTCCTCGTAATAGCTCCAGGCTTCTCTCTCTTGCGTGACACTATCGAGCAAACACTCTGCCAGCAGTAAGTTGTCTCCTTCCCAAAATATATTTAGGAACTTTTACAGTTGTGGTAGCCAGGTTCGGTGACCGCATGATCTAGCGCAGGGATTCCTAAACATGTTAGACTGAAGGAGGCTTTTTATCATAAAAATACATGTTCCCAAACATTTTAGACTGAAGGAGGCGTTGCACCATAAAAATACATGTTCCCAAAGCTTTTAGACTGAAGGAGGCTTTGTATCATAAAAATACATGTTCCCAAAGCTTTTAGACTGAAGAAGGCCTTTCACCATAAAAATACATGTTCCCAAACATTTTAGACTAGAAGGAGGCTTTGTATCATAATAATACATGTTCCCAAACATTTTAGACTGAAGGAGGCGTTGCACCATAATAATACATGTTCTCTAACATTTTAGACTGAGGAGGCGTTGCACCATAAAAATACATGTTCCCAAACATTTTAGACTGAAGGAGGTTTTGTATCATAAAAATACATGTTCCCAAACATTTTGGACTGAAGGGGCCTTGCACCATAAAATACATGTTCCCAAACATTTTAGACTTAAAGAGGCCTTGCACCATAAAAATGCATGCTCCCAAACATTTTAGACTGAAGGAGGCGTTGCACCATAAAAATACATGTTCCCAAAGCTTTTAGACTGAAGAAGGCCTTTCACCATAAAAATACATGTTCCCAAACATTTTAGACTGAAGGAGGCTTTGTATCATAATAATACATGTTCCCAAATATTTTAGACTGAAGGAGGCGTTGCACCATAATAATACATGTTCCCAAACATTTTAGACTGAAGGAGGCGTTGCACCATAATAATACATGTTCCCAAACATTTTAAACTGAAGGAGGCTTTGTATCATAAAAATACATGTTCCCAAACATTTTATACTGAAGGTCTTCCACCATAAATACATGCTGGTGCTCTAATACAAAAGTTTACACTAATATTATGATAGTTCAATAACGACAGTTATTCTACACTTTGCTTAGTCAGTAGCGTGTCTGTCTGTCTACAGAGCTAAGGGTCCCAGGTTCAATTCCCGGTATGGCTGAATAATTTATAATCGTTGAAGTGTGGGTTTACTCCTTCAAATTGTGAAATTAACGGCCGGGAACTGGTATGTTGTGCTTGTACTAGTCTTTAAGTTAGATTAATAATCTTAAAATACCTGTGAGTAAACTTAAGAAAACTCTATAGATGCCAAGTTTTAGCCTGATTGGGAAAATTGTTTTGCCTCCAGTCCCAGTAACAGACAGACATACAGACAGACAGAACTATTTTGTGTTCACGGGGGTCATGAAACGACGACCATATGATAGCCTCTATCGTCAGAAGATGACACTATCTTCACCAATAGACGGCGGCCTCTTGGTCGGTATGGCTTGATTGCAGGTTGACACCGTGGAGTTGATTCTTTAATTAATGTTGTTTGAAACACAATTTCATGATAGAACTGAAACCCGCTTCAGTGATGGAACGGTCTAAGGCGTCACTCTCGTTCTAGACTGGCCTGCTGATGACGGGGAGATCGGGGTTAGAATCCTGGTCAGGTTTACTGAGGGTTTCAGACCCAAGTCTGTCTCCAGCCTACGATTCGGATCGCTTTATTTATTCAAGCCATATATTCTCCATTGCCAGCTTGACGGGCCTTTCGTAGCTTCATATGCCTTATAATTTAACTTAAGACTAGGATAGGCACAACATTCAGTCCCCAACCGTTAAATTATCAATGTGAAAGGGTAAACCCGTATTTCCATGAATGATAAATTGTTCGACCATGCCGTGAATCAAACCCGGGACCCTTAGTTCAGTAGGCAGACACGTTACCAACTGAGCTAAGGTGTTGGACTGGCCCACTGAGGGTGGTTTTTCATAAATTATTTCCCTCTCTCCCTCCACGCAAATGCGGGTAGTTACCTCTACAATGCTTCCTTCCTCATCCTTACCCCATTAGCGTAATTATGCGTGTAGCCTGAACAGAAGGTGTAGTGATAAAAAAAAATACAACTTAATTTTGAACTAAGCAGCAAAAACATTGAAAGAGGCTATCAGAGTTGCATGTTCATCGATTTATTGTAAAATTAACTGTACACATTATTTTGAATTGTGTAAATACACAGAACTGAATATAAGACCAGACAGACTCGCTTCGGTGGCCACGTGGTTTAACGCGCTACTCTTTTAGTAGCCTAGAATACCAATTAAGGGAAGATCGAGGTTCGAATCTCGGTCGGGTGTACCGAAATGGTTTTTTCCTAAAACTATTGTCCTTTCTTTCTCCACGCGAATGGAGATACATTTCCTATAAATATAGCCTTCCTAATCTTTAAAACCACTAGCGTAATTAGTACATAAGTGTATAGCCTGAACGGGTAGTAAGACGTGGTGTTAAAGAAAAAAGAAAAGACCAGTCAGGTCCGCTGCCTGACATTTTTCCCCACGACACAGCTGCTACATCTTACAGCGGCGATAACAAACACTTTATTCACGTAGGACGCAACATGGGGGCTTTGAGAAAACTCCATTACTAAAGGCGGTACTACTCTGTCATATTTATTTTTACAAAAAAAATATGATGTATCTATGACGATCCATCTCATATAAAAGAATATGTTTTACAAACCTTTTATAAAAGATTTACCTTATAAAATATGCTCCAGTGTTTAAAACAAATTGTGAAATCTGGTGGCTTAACCTACACATAAAACGTATTTAAAAATGTAAAATTTTCTATGAAAAGGACAGAATAGCTGTATTTTTTCTTTAATTAATAGATAAGGTATGGTTGCCGAATTTTTTAAAATGTTTTATGGTTAGTTAGTAAATATTTGTCACATGGTTTGCGGCAATTTTTGTAATCACATATATTTTACAAACTTAGAGGATAATGTTATATAATGTGATAACATACATTTTACTAAAGGTTCTGTCAAATATTTTATTATATAGTTTATATATTATATTATGTAGACGATATATGAACAATATAACACTGCCCTAAGCTAAAAGACATAAGGTCCCTTTCAGACGAGCGCGCGTGAGAGAGTTAACCAGAGCCGAAGCAAGGATTAGGATATTGTGTCTTATGTAGCGAGATGTCGGCTCTGCCTGTCACTAGTAGGATAGTATGTCTCATGTACCGAGATGTCGGCTCTAGTGAGCCTATTGTCGGCTCTGCCTGTCACTAGTAGGATAGTATGTCTCATTTACCGAGATGTCAGGCTCTAGTGAGCCTATTGCCAGCTCCCCGAGCCGGTTCTGCCTACCAATAACATACTGTATTATATGAGTATAATCTGACCTTGTACTAATAAGACGTGGTGGAATAAGAAAAAGTATTTGTTAGAATCCCATTCTATTCGCAATTTCCAAGATGTAACATGTTGGGGTGACCCCCAGCTGGAAGGGCCGAAGAATAAATTCGACATGCTCGTCTGGTTCAGTTTGCTGGTCAGACGGAGGAGAGGTTTAGGAAACCCTGCCGGTGAATGTTCCTAAATGGTTTTCTAACTCTACCTCCTCGTAAATGCATGTGCATTCCTTCTCTGTAACTGAACCAAGGGCTCCCTAGATATGCTCTCGACCTTTATAACCACTTAGTCACAAGGACGGACTATGTAAATATAAAACAATCCTGTCTCATCAACCATATCTAGGGAAATGCTCAAGTAATACCATATAGTTACACTATATAATAAGGTATCCCATTCATGGTCACCTTCAATTGAAGTTACCATTTTGTATTTTGAGTTCGGGAGATGTATTATTAGTAGCTATTCACTAAGAAAATCAGCATAATTTCGCCCGCGACGTATGATTAAAGTGTGGAAACTATTGTACACATGGCTAGCTCTTCTGAGAAGCCCTCGGTCTCCCGACGATATTAATTAGCGTGTCGCGATCTAAGACGTATCTCAGGATGGCTTATAAATTGTCTGGAAAAGAAGGATCAGGACATCAGCAAGTCTCAGGATATTCCAAGATGAACACCAGTAGCTCTCTTCTCTTCACCGCGCTGCTTGCAGCGGCGCTCTTCAACGCCTGTCATGTAAGTCTTCTTATTTTTTGTTTTTAGTGCCGCGTCATACTACCCGTTCAGTTTATACGCTTTTCTTTCTTCCATTACTGTTTCCAGTCTGTTTTCCATTTTTTATTAAAGCCATATATGGTTAGGCCTGTTGTAGCTCCCTGTGTCTTATAATATAACTTAAGACTAGAACAGACACAACATCCAGTCCCCAGCCGTTAATTCATCACTGTGAAAGGTTAAAATGACATTTCAGAGATGATAAATTTTTCGCCCATGCTGAGAATATAACCGGGGACCCTTAAGTCAGTCGAGAGAAACTATATCGACTGAGCTAAGGTGTCAGATGGTTGTACGTCTATGTACTAATAATAATTACACTAGTGGTTTTAGGGATTGGGAAGGTTATATAGTTAGACGGAGTGTACCTGCATTTGCATGGAGGTAAAGTGGAAAACCACTTTGAGAAAACCATCCTCAATAAACACAATCAAGATTTGAACCTCAATCTTCCCATCATTGGCAGTCTAGTGTACTGAGAGAGTAGCACCTTAGACCATGCGGCCACCGAAGTGGGCTCTTTGTAATTAAGGCTGGGTGTATATTCATGCATAAGGCATGGCTAATAGTGAAGGGTATAGAGTACAGTGCAAAATTAAGTTCGAGAAAAGACAACAGATTGTAATAAAATCTGAGTTAAAAACAATTTTTAAAAAATAGTTTAAAAATCTTCAAGTTCTAAAAAATGAGGTTGTACATAGTAAGACTATTTTTAGAATTATTTAAGAATTTATGACTTTCGTTTCAATGTCCATCTTTAAAACTCACCAAATAAAACGTAAATATATGAACCTGGGACATCCGATCTTGACTTGCTGCTACTTCACAGGTAAGCAACACCAAAGGTAGGGGTGTGTTGTAAAACAGAGTTAATGTTGTGTCTGTGGTGTTTGTGCGCAGGCGCTGACAGGTCGCGCCATGGAGATGGCCGCCGAGGTGGACGCCAAATGCCGGACCGAGACCGGCGCAGGCACCCAGAGTTTCGGCTTGTTCGTCCAGGGCGTCGTAGACGAATCCAGGGACGACTCGAAATTCAAGGTCAAACTGATATTCCTGGGGTTAAGACTTATAGTTTCAATGTCAAACGCTAACAGATATAAGTTAGGAATCAATGCCAACGTCACATATTAATATAACTATTCAAACCCTCAAGGTTACAAGGTAATACACGGACGTTAAGAGGCACACCTTCAAGGTCACAAGCTAAGACAATGTCGAGATTGACACCTACAAAGTCTTACACACACATTATTGAATTTGGGTTCACAACTTCACGATTACACACAATATATTAAAGACTAGATTTAAATCCTCAAGATCACAAATTAATATGCCTGGGTACTAAAGGTGCCAAATATTAAGGTTGTTACTATCCCAAAAATTCACAATTATAAATTTAAGTTTACAAGTTAATGCACCTACGATTATAATTCACAACTTCTAGATTTCATGCTTATAGCTAGGACCCTGATTATGATGACTTTTTTTTTCTGTCTACATACAATGCTCAAAAGTACATAAACTCTTTTCATGGACCTCGTGTGTATCGAATAGGTAATGTTTTGTCATTTCGGAATTTAAGGTAATATTTTCTTGGCTTGTGTCATTTTCGAGGCATTTTTAGGCATTTATGAGTAATATTCAGGCCTTACGAGTCATTTTAAGTCATTTATTATTAAATAAGTTTTTTTTTTAATATTATTGCTATTTTATAAGTGCACAAATACTCGAACATTAATTTTTTCCTCACACAGTTGTCGGAATAAGAAGATAATGCAAGCAATGAACTTATATAGATTCTTTGTCTGTATGATTGTAGGCTAAAATACACATTATTGGTGAGATTGCAACTAGACTGGAGAGGGTTGTGTTGGTAGGGGGTAGCTATTACTTCTGAAGATTATATTTTGCAAATTAATATTATATTTAACAAAATACAAGATTTTAGGCTTTTCATTGCATTTTACATTTGTTTGATTTAGTTGTGCGCCTTTATTACCAAGGCCGTAACCAGCCAGTAATTTCAGGGGGAGGGGGTTGGTGGGCGTATCCCCCAGTTGCCGGAGGCTAGAACAAATTATAAGTGATAAACAGTTCTAGAAGCTATCTGAAGTGCTTTTTATGGTTATACAGCCCCTTAATTTGTACTTGTACATTAATTTTGATATTATTTGACCAAATAAATGAAGCCATGTATATTGTGTTCATAAAATATCGGGGTTGGAGGTGGGGTTAACCCCCAAACCCCCTCCCCTGCTGACTACGGTCTTGTTTATTACGTGATTTTTTTCATATTTTTAGGTCATTTACTGAATATTTGAAGTCATTTTTTAGAATATGTTAGGTCATTTTTTTTTATCGTTTTGAAGTTATCGAAATCCAGGCCCTGCTTATAAACCCATGTAGTAGGACCCACAAGATCACTAGAACGTATACCTAAACATTACACAATATTGTTCTAAAATATATTTCGTCATTTCAAAATAAGGTTTCATGATTCAAAGCTCAAACGATTGTGTATATTAAATACAGTAGATATGGTCAATAATTGTGATGACCCTAATTTATATGGTTCTTGTTACAGTGTTTCATCAAGTGCGTGATGAACGAGCTAGCCTCGGTAAGTACACACTAAGATTAAACGTAATCTGCCGGTCTAAGGGTAAGGTGTCAGACTTCTGTGTTGGGAGTCCGGGGTTCAATCCTCGGTCCCAGTACAGATTTAACTGAATGCCAAACCCTTCCTTCACCTCTGACAATACGTGTATTAATCACAACTTGTGAATGTGAGGAATACCAGGCCTCCACCGTGGTTCGGATCCCACGTTAAACTGTAGGTACTCCATTTAATCTCACAATCACCCTACCATTACACATTAGCGTAAGTGCGTGTAACCCGAACGGTTAGTAAGACGCGGTGATAATAATAATAATAATATAAATAAACATCATATGTTACGTGTTACCTGATAAATCATTAGACAGTACTCTGTCGTTAACCTAAAGCCAAGGCCAGATTTATAAACTTAATGGGTAGTAAGACGTGGTGACAAAAAATAATATTAACAAAACCCATTTTCTGTAAATAATTATATCTTTGTCGGTAAAATTTTATACTCTCAAAACAAGGAGGAAAACAATTTCCTTGTCTTTGTTGCTAATTTACTGGTTATTTCGTGATTGTTTTTCTACTTAATTAAGCACGAAGACATCATCCCCATGTGTATGGGGCATAAAACACATATATAGGGAGGTATGGTGGGTAATAAAACAGTAGAAGGAGTCGAGGGAATGTTAATGGTTAAAAGTTCTAACAGTTCTGATTGTGACGTCACGCGGGCTAGTTTCCTTGCTTGCCTCTAACTGTATTCGTCTGCTTGTGATGTCTTCTTAGCGAAAGTTAAGGGATGTTTTTTTCCCCAAGAGATAACTACACAATAACAAGTTCTGACTTGACACACATTAGAATAGCGGTCCTTGTCAAGGACAGAGAAGGTCACCATTTCAAGATCAAAATAAACATCCTTGTCAAGGACAGAGAAGGTCACCGTTTCAAGATCAAAATAAACCAATCTCTGGAAGAGCTAAATCTTGAGAATATGTATTGCCTTCATTTGCCGAAAGTTAAATACAAAAAATACATCCCCCATTTCCTTTCCTCGTCTATTTTTATCATGGATATTTGAGGTGCATTCTTTAATACAACTGTTATTATTATTATTATTATTTAGCACCACGTCTTACTACCCTTTCGGGTTATACGCTTTAAGTACTAATTACGCTAATGGATTAGGAATTGGGAAGGTATGGAGGGAGAGTGGAAAACCATTTAGGAAAAACCTCCCCCAGTTCACCCGACCGAGATTCGAACCTCGATCTCCCCATCCTCGGCAGTCGAGCTAAACACGACTAGTGCGTTAGCCAACTACGCCACCGAGGCGGGTAATACAACTGTTCATAAATTATGTGTGCCACGTCTTACTCCCCAACCGGATTACCCAAATATTTACACTAATAAAACAGGTAAGAGAAAGGACAAATTTGAGAAGAAATGCCCCCGAATTAGCGCGGAGGGATAGTGGAAAATAATTTAGAAAAAGCCACCCTAATTAAGCCTACAACCAGCCGAGATTTAAGCCCCAAGTTCCGATCTCCAGTAACCAGGTCTATTTGGACAATGATGCTTTAGAGGTTAGACGTGACTATTGATGCTGGTAAATGTTTACATCAAAGCACAACTTACAAACTAACACAGAGGTGGTTGGAGTGGAATAAACTTTAGGAAATATCACTCACAATAGGGTGACCTGGCGGCCCAGGGGTAAGGTGTCAGACTTCTATGCTGGCGGCCGGGGTTCAATCCCCGGTCCCGGCACAGATTTATCTGATTACCAAACCCTTCCTTCACCTCTGACAAGACATCTTGTGAATGTGAGGAATGCAAGGCCTCCACCGTGGTTCGGATTCCACGTTAAACTGTAGGTCCTCCATTTCATCTCACAATCACCCTACCATTACACATTAGCGTAAGTGCGTATAACCCGAACGGGTAGNACCCTACCACTACACATTAGCGTAAGTGCGTATAACCCTAACGGGTAGTAAGACGCGGTGCTAATAATAATAATAATAATAACACTCACAATACACCAGACCTAGGTTCGAACCCTAAACTCTCCATGAGGAGCAAGCTATACCAGAACAGGTTTGACACCTTAACCCTTTTCCCCGCCGATGAGGATCACAGTCATTCCCATATAATTTTGGGTTAGATTTTTTTAATATTTGTCTTGCACCGCGTTTAACTACACATTTGGGTTACACGCTGGGGTGTTAGTTACGCTAATATTTTAGGGATGAGGAAGGCTCAACTTAGAGGAAGTATGCCCACATTTTCGTGGAGGGAGAGTGGTAAACCATTTAGGGAAAATCACCATCAATGAAACCAGCCGGGATTCTAACCCCGCACTTCCCATCATTGAAAGTCTAGTCTATCCCGAAAGTGAAACATTAGAACCATCCTAACATCGGAGTGGGTGTTAAAAAAATGAAGGGTACAAGGGAAATATGGGTAGAAAGTCGCTCTACACACACTTTCCAGGAACACAATTTTTATATCTCAAACCCCATAATGATCACAGCAAATACTTTTTTTTTAAAAAAAAGGTATATTACAGAGACTTCTCTAAGCCATAATCTAAAGTGTCTTAGAAAGGTCTAGTGATTGTCTAACAGATTTCATAACTAATTCAATTTGAGTTAAAATTCCTCCTTTTTCCCTCGTACCCTTCAAATGTAATCCCTGCTAGCTATAAACAAAGCGTTCAGTCTCATTCGCAATAAATATCCTGCTTTACCAGTACGAGTTTCTCTGACAACGGACCCTTGTTGTGACTGATATCGTTATAAAAAAAAAACACCAGGCCTGTCATCTGGCGGTGGGAAGTGGTATTGTTCCTAGCACCCCCTCCTCTTGTGTTGTTGCAGCTGGATCACCAAGGAACGTTCAACCTAGAAGAGGAACTGAAGAATGTTCCTCCTGAGGTCCAGGAAGAAGGTCATAGGATAGTTCATGCCTGCCAGGATACGCGTGAGTTCCGTTAGAATAAAGAGAACTTTTTGCTTATTTTTAAGGGGCAGTGATTTCAAAACCACCGGTGGATGCCCGAGAATAGTCGAGCAGAAAACACATAAAAGTTTATAGCGTTCATGGGTGGAGATTTCTGGTAGTAGGAGAACAAACGGGGAGGAGGAAAATACAAATGCCAATACAATAATTGGTGTTGTGACCACCGTATCAGAATACATAATTAGATTCATAAAGTTCCATTCTACACTTCCATACCAGTTAGATTTCTTTTCCGGGCATTTAGGTCTTAGTGATCAACCAAAATAAGTTGATTTTTGAACTTTAAACAGTAGGAAATTTCAACTTTTGAACTATGTCTACGAGCTTATTTTTATATAAGCTCATGGGAATGCTAATATTCTCATGATAGATATTCAACAAATTGTTGCTATCATCATGCGAAGAAATCAAACTTTATGTTTTTACTGGGGAAATTATTTATTTATTTATTTTTAGCAAAAAAGTTTTGATACGAAAACTGCAAAAAACACTGACCATTTCTTGCGTCCCCTGGCATTCCTACCTTAGCTTTAGTTTCTTTCTGTTGTGAGCCAGGCTTAACTTGGGTCGTGAATGTTGGCATTGGAATAAGACCTTCCCCAAGTGCGACAAATACCTAAACTAAATTTCCCAATCCACAATCTTGACACTGACGATGTCATCTTGTTTTACAGAGGGCGATGACCCTTGCGACACGGCCTTCAGGATCCACAAGTGCTACCACAACACTAACCCTGAGGTAAGACAAAGGGACATTAGAAGGACCTTTTAGAAGGTATAATATGTAACGTATTTGACAAAATAGTAGCCCCGGCTATACTTAACAACTTTACTTTTCACCTCAGCCCCAATTGGAGCTCCCAGATACTTTGGAAGCTCCATCTATAACATCAACAAAAAACAGGTACATTTAAAATGAAAAAAATAAAAATGAAAAGTTGGCTAACACGGCTCTTTCACGATGTAAAAGGCGCGAATTAATAGGAAATCTCAGCCCAGAAGGGAAGACAGGGGAATTGAATAAGGAGACGTCCTTATTACGTAAGGGGTTTTTTTTGGGGGGGGGAGGGGTTCAGTATTTTCTTACGTTTATTTACGGTGGTATTTGGGTCAGAATCAATCTTACGTAGGTATTTTTTAATCAAAGTTTATGATGAAACAAAATCTAAAAATAAATAAAAAATCGTCAGAAATATTCTGAAATGTTTCATTTTCATTAATTGACTAATTTCACTTTAATCACTAGTTTTCACTGTTTAAAAAACTAATTGAAATATTGACTTCATATTTTGCTATTATTACCATTCCTTATATCTAAATATATCTAAACGATTAAAATAATCTAATTCACCAAATCGTTAAAAAAAAAAGTTAGATACGGGTTGGAGGTGACGAAAAATCTGACGTTACCTTTATAAGGAGGTCCAAAATCACGGGGAAAAAAAGTCTTGCGTAGTTTAAGGATGGACCCCAACAAGAAGAGGAAGGAGATACTAGGATAATTGCGTAGTGTGAGGTCTATGATAAAATCTCGGAGTACCAATGTACCGGCTACAGTGAGAGTTCCAGGCTGTTATTAGGTCAAATGCGGTACCTAAATGTAACAACCAACAAATACTTTCTTAGGTCTGTAGAAGTTGGTTGCTATGAAACTTATGATTTGAATAGTGGACACATGAATATACATATAGGGCCAGTTTCATAGTCAAATTTAGTACGCCTCAAGTGCGGCGCTACACTAAGTACATGACGACACCTACCTAAATCAGAATAGAATGGGCCGTTCTCGCATAGGAAACTGGCCCATTCCATTCTGGTGTAGGTATGTGTCGTCATGTACTTAGTATAGCGCCGCACTTGAGGCGTATTAAATTTGACTATGAAACTGGCCCATAGTGACCTAATCTCATTTTATGTTTAATATTTTACAGCTGTACAATCGCATTTTATCGATGTGGGATTTCAAAGCAGGAGTCGCACAATAAGTACAGCCGTCCATCATGCAGATATCAGTTGCCGCTTTGTGAGTATACGCGCAGGTGATTTGGGTCTTAAAATAGAGGATCAGGTGAGCGGTCAGAACACTTGATTTTGACCCACAAAGCCAGGAGTTCACTTTGTAGATTTGTATTCTTGCTCCAAACTAGTATTGGTATAATTGCTGTAAATAAAAATGACACTTGTTTTTTTAGAATGAATGTTTAAAGAGATTGATAATCATGACTGGAATTGGAGACTACATATGACTTATACATAGGCAATATATTTATATATTAAAGATGGATATAATCCAATCTCGAGTCAGAAACTTCATTTTATATATAAAACCCAAAACTCTTATTTAAATCCGAATCATTGGGGGTGGAGGGGGGGTGAATTTATGAAAATGAAAGGAAATTAACAATATAGTTTAATAAAATTTTAAAATCTTAGCTAAATGTTAACATTGTGTGTTATGGCATTCATACATTCAGTTGAGTGTTAAAATAATGGTGTGGGGTCTGGTTGTTAAGTTTTCCCTATATTAATTTTAGGGTTGAACAACTAATGAGCAGTAACGAATCATGAATACAATATTTGCTAGAATTCTTGAATCTCAAATATCCCAAATATTTGAAGTGTTCGAGTATTCAAGGATTTGAGGGATCGAGGATTTGAGGGTCCCATAATTTATATAGATAATTTATTTGGCCATAACAGGAATGGTATCCGATTAATTAGCGTAGATATAGGACTAATTTGAATAATACAAGACACTAAAATAATACAGTATTATATAAAAATATATATTTATATTTTATATATGTATGAAGAAGAAGTAAGATTGAGATGGTATAGGCATGTAATGAGGATGTTGGAGTACATGAGATAGTAGAGGAAGCAAGGGTGAGATGGTATGGGCATGTAATGAGGATGTTG
>CABFOV010008615.1:0-17926 GCA_902141375.1 Timema poppense
GCTACATTTGGTTACTCAACTCCGACAGTAGATTGCTGACTTAGTTTATTGTAGCAGTCAGGTTCCTTTTGGTTACTCAACTTAGACAGTTGCTTGCTGACTTAGTTTACTGTAGCAGTCAGGTTCCTTTTGGTTACTCAGCTCTGACAGTTGCTTGCTGACTTAGTTTACTGTAGCAGTCTCGTGTTCAGGCGAACGGCACTTCTAGCACAACTTCCAAAAACCACAGGGGCCGTTGATTTTCTCTTGATACATCTTGGTCGCATTCCTATGATTATTATATAAGCCATTTATAATAATTAAATCGAGATACGGGGGTTAAGTGTCAGGCGTGTTTGGTTTGTTTGTCAGTGATGAGGCCGGGATTCGAATTCTAGCCTGGTGTATTGGAGGTGATTTTGCTTGGATGGTACTTTCATGCAAATAAAGGCACATTTTCTCTAAAGTCTACCTAACCCTCAAGTTTAGTTTAGTTATATTTGGATATAGCCCGGATGGATGATAGGATTCATCGAAAGTACTAATTTTAAAACTAGGGTTTGAATCCTTGTAAATAATAACTAGCAAGCAACGAAGAGAACATGTCGCCCGGTGACATCAATACTTCAAGTATGCTCCAATAACACCCTCGGATGTAGAGCGCAGCTTCTTCTGGTACTACCTCTTGGCCGACATGAAGCATTGAAGAGAACATGTCGCCCGGTGACATCCTTACTTCAAGTATGCTCCAATAACACCCTCGGATGTAGAGCGCAGCTTCTTCTGGTACTACCTCTTAGCCGATAATCGCTGATCATTCACACCTGAGAATCTAAAGATGACCTTCGTTGTGCCTTGCAATGGAGAGTTAGTTAAAACTAAAACACAACTTTCTCTCTCTCTCTCTCTCTCTCTCTCTCTCTCTCTCTCATGAACACAAATGTTCTGCATATTTCATTAGGTAAATTGGTCATACAATTAATTATTATTTACTTCCTCCTTTGCAAGACTCCCCAGCTATTGCCATGAACGGACAAGTAAAACAATTGGATTTTAAATCTATTATTAATTTTTTTAAGAACATCTTTTATATTTTGAGGATATTAAAACATAAATTTTAGTTGAAGCTTTTTTGTTGTTTTTAAAAGCATTTTTTAAAACAATTTGAAAGCACTAACACATAATTTTTAAGTGTATTTTTTAGGTTTTTAAGGGCAACAGCTTCCGGGCCCTGCTAATAAGTTAATAATAATTTGGCCCTAATCATTATGCTTAAGAAACGCTTCAGTGGTCAAATGGTCCAAGGCGTAACTCTTACAATAGACTAGACTCGAGATGACGGGGAGATCGGGGTTGAAATACCGGTTGGGTGTACTAGGGTTAGGGTTTTTCCTAAATGGTTTTCCCATCTCCCTCCACACAAATGCACTATTAGATAACATCTTATTACCCAACCAGATTATCTGACTATTTACAACAATAATGTTAAGGATGAGGCAGGTATAATTAGAGGAAGTGTACCCTCATTTATATGGTGGGAGAGCGGCAAACCATTAAGGAAGCACCACCGTAGCACACCCAAAAGGGATTCAAACCCAAGCCTTTTCTTCATCGACAAACAGATTAGATGAGCCTGACGATTTGTCTCCGTGCCCACTGGGTAAGCATCTTTCCCGTAATGGTTATAAGCACTGTGCATTTGTAGCACTAGATTCATCCTATATTCGGAACAAACCAACATTTGTTCAAATAGGATTCCTAATCTTAAACAAATTGTGACTAAAGTCGTCCTCAGCTCGGAGTGTTCCGGAAGAAGGGTCGTGGGATTAATGCCGGTGACAGGCACGGCGTTTCCTCCGGCAGCGAGCTGACAAATGAGCTCCCTCGTGGGGAGCAGTTCCTCCAATACTTCACAGAGCTCGTTGCTATCGACCAGGGTCCTACATTCACTACTATTTATTATTCAAACTGTCAATGCTCCCCCAGGAACATATTCAACCCGCTAGAATGGACAAAGACGACAGGTGGGCTACATTCTAAGCGCTCTCTGGTACAGTGCTATACGGAAATGGCCACACAGTACTGTACATATACAGCCACATAGTAGGTCAACGTACTGTTCATATTGTCTCATGAAAGGCTATTCAGTAGCCCATTAGATTAATTGCTTAATTTCACAGTATTCAAATAATGCGCTTTGATAAAATGAGCCTTATTTACATTTTAAATTGTTTTCACACTTGTCAAATGAGGAATGCAGTAAACCACACCGGAATATTTCCCCCGGTTCTAGGATCCGTGTCTAATATCCCCAGGTAATATTGTATTTAACATCCCCAGGTAATATTGTGTCTGATATACCCAGGTAATAAGATATCTGATATCCCCAGGTAATATTGTATCTTATACCCTTGGATAATCTTTTGTCTAATACCCACTGGTAATCTTGTGTCTAATACTCCCGGGTAATATTGTATTTAACATCCCCAGTTAATATTGTGTCTAATATCTCCAGATAATATTGTTTCTTATATACCCAGGTAATATTGTCTCTGATATACCCAGGTAATATTGTATCTTATACCCTTGGATAATCTTGTATCTAATACCCCCGGGTAATCTTGTATCTAATACCCCCGGGTAATCTTGTATCTAATACCCCCAGGTAATCTGTTTTTTTATACCCCCGGGTAATATTTTATCTAATATCCTGGCTATCTTGTATCTAATATCCTGGTTAGTCTTGTATCTAATATCCTGGTTATCTTGTATCTAATATCCTGGCTGTCGTGTATCTAATATCCTGGTTAATCTTGTATCTAAATATCCTTGTTAGTCTTGTATCTAATATCCTGGTTATCTTGTATCTAATATCCTGGCTGTCTTGTATTTAATATCTTGGTTAATCTTGTATCTAATATCTTTGTTAATCCTGTATCTAATATACCGGTTGATTAGTCTCTAGGGCTGTTAACTTTTTGTCGTATTATACTGCAGTACCTCTGATGATCGCACCATTAGTTGCTTTGCACCAGGTTCTAGGTTTATAATGAATGTGTTGGACTGTACCAGTGGGCACGTGGCTAGTCTTGTCTTGTTTTAAATAATAGAGAGGTAAGAATTCGAATTCCAGACCGGTTTACTGAGCTTACCAGGATCCCTCCACGCAAATTCCTGTATATTTAATCAAAACTACTACCTTTCTTTTCCTTATCCAATTAATGTAAATAATTAGAGCACAATAAGAGTTTTTTTTGCCTCGATTGGTTGTCGAAGTGATTGGGATAAAATTGCCGAATCGAGGGATTCAGTCACAGGACAGTATTACTAGCGCTTCTGTGGAATTCTCTCGAACCACAATCGAACCCTCGCACTTTGTGCGTAGTACAAAGGAACGCGGTAATTGAATATGCCATTAATGAAAGCTTTTGAAGTTTAATTAATAAACTATTCCCACAGATATGGTGGGTTATGGAATGCCCCCCACCCCATCTCTTTCCCCCCAAGTTTTTGTCTGTGGAAATTAAACAATAACATTTCTATGACAAAGAATCAAAGATACCCCCTTTTTTTTAACCGAGCGAGATTAAAATGGATAAATAAGCGCTGGAGTACGTGGGTTGACAACTGGGCTTAGTAAAGATTAATTTAATTCAATTGAGTGTTTTTAATTTAAATAATTAAAAGTATAATTTAATTGTAACAATCATCAATACAATTGAGCAAGTTTAATTTAAATTTAGTTTAGTTACGGAATTTGATGAAACAAAACAAGTTACAGATTCCCTCAAAATATAAACATTTAAAAATAAAAACGTAATATTAACTTTCACTAAGTCCAACAAAACAGCTCACTCTATATTCTAAACTTAGGGTCCTGGGTTCAATTCCCGGCATGGCTGAATTTTTCATTGCTTAAATTGGGGTATCACCTTTAAAATCGATAAATTAACTTCAGGGGTTATGGATGTTGTGTTTTCCCCTTAGTAATAAGTTAGTTTGTAATTAAAATGCTGATACAATAAATGGGTTCAAAAAATGCACATTAAATACTAAAAATAAAATATTAATCATTCTTCATTAAAACATTTTTATTTCACCTCATCTTACTACCCGTCTGGTCCATCTACATTTAATATCCCTACTGTGCTAGAGATGAGGAAGGTATAATTTAGAGGAAATACACATGAATTTGCGTGAATAAAAAGTGGGGAAGCATGGAGGTAAAATCACATCATTATCATATTCAGCCGGGATTCAAACTCCCACATCCTCGTCAATGGCAAACCCCACCCTATCCCATCTACTGTAGGAATGGTGGTAAATTACAGCTAGCAAAGTTACTAGATTTAATCTTTTGTATCCATTCGCCAAACCATTATGATCTGTTATTCCATTACCTTGAGTTGCTTTCTCTTTTGGCAGTCAAAACTTTCACAATTATGCTTTTATTTTAACCATCTTTACATCTTATGCTCTCTGTCAATTACCACCCCTCCTATGGCGAATTGACTTTAGATGAACAATTTTAAAAATAAACACCATGATGAAAAATATGAATTATTAAACATACTAATATTGAGAAGAATGTTCTAGAGCTCTAATATTTATTACTAGTAGAAGTACCTGGCTTTACCCGGGGTAACGATGCAATGAAGTGAGTCATTAACCAGGAGAACGCTTTTTTTTTGTTTCAAAAAGATGGGGAAAAACACTCTTAAATTTAGTTCTTCTTACCCAGTTTTTGATAAATTTAAGAAATCTAATAAAAATTAAAATGTCAGCTTACATGTGCATATGTTCAAGCACAGGGTCTAATAATTTTAAAATGTCAGTCCAGTGCGTGCTGTAGATATCACACAATGCTCACAACAGACAAACTATTCATGTTATATATTTAGATTGTCACATTTTAACTATTTAGGTACTGATTACAATGCACAATTATAACCTTGTATGAATAGTATCCTAACATGTTTATACTTTTATTAAAAGGTAGAAAGGCAAAAACAATTATTTTTTTAGAAACTTGTGATGTTATTTTTGCTAAAATAATTACTTATAGTATAAATTTAATAGTCGGTTGAAACACTCTTTCAAATATATACTAGCATTGGCAAATTTAATGTTTATTTGTCTTAAATTTCAATCACAACTCCTAAAGTTTCGAATATTAATTATTTATTTACAATTAAACTATATATACTATATATTTTTAATCTACTTACATTTATTTCACTGCATTAAATTTTCTTTCTTTATTTTTATTCATAAAATGCCAAACCACCATGCTTATTTTTTTGGTGAGTGATTTTAACGCTATCTGCTTTAGAGAGTGGTTTATTTCGGAACTGTTATGATCCTAATTTATTTCATGTTCTTGGACGCTTACAACATCTGGCTGTAATTTGAAGAACTAATTGCCTCTAGCGTAATAAGATTATTATTATAGTTTGAATTTTGATATGAAATTTAAATTAATAATATTATTTATGTTTATATGTCAAATTATAATATTAAGTTATTTTTATAATATAACTTTAACTCCCTAAAGAGTTAAGATTTTTGTTTTGTTTTGTTATAAATCTTGCCAGCCAGATAGTTTTCTCTTAGCCAGAAAGTTATTTAAAAAAGAAAGAACATGTTTGTGGATTGTTAATGTTTTTGCTTTGTTGACTCCAAAACATTGCTAAATAAGATAAGGAAAGACCTTATTTGGGCCGTCCTTTAATATGGAATTTTATGTAGTGAATTATCAATTTCGACAATAAAACGTTGTCAAAAGTAAGGGCCGGCCATCAAGGAAGGTTAAACGTGAGCTTCCATGCAGGTATTATAAAATATAAGCCACTAAAAAGGAAAAAATAGAATTGCTACAAGAGAGCATCAGTCTACATCATTGGGTGAGACCCAACTCATCATCCTGTTGCTAACAGTTTAAATTACATTATTTTAACTTGCTATACAAATATTTAAAACTTGGTGGTATTTCATCCAAAAGACTATTTATGGATCATAATTAATAACCATTATTTTGTCATAACAATTCAAGTGAGAATCTTACATTTTTAATCATTGCTCAGCAATACTTTTATTAATTTTATAACATAGGAGGCATTCCTTATTAGGTGGGGTTAATTTAAAGGTATTATTTTTTCCCTCCAACAGTAATTATAAACACACTATAAATCTCATTGTGTAATTGTTTTTTAATTTAGCTTATCCATATACTGTACATTGTATTTTTGAACATTGCATCCCCTGTACATATATTTTCAGTAGATTGTATGTCCATGAGAAGAATAATAAGCTGATCCAGGAAGTCCTTAGTTGTAAGAGCCCAACTTAAATTGAAACTTTAGTTAAAGTCCAGGGGTCTTGAGAGAAGAGGTTTTTCTACTTACCACTGAGCAGTTTCTTGGTATAAATTTATTTAATAATAAACATCTACCTACCTCAGAAAAATAAAAGGGGTTGGTAGTTGGAGCCCAATATACTTATATAAAATAAATAAAATTCATTTTTTCATACCTAAAAACTTTAAGAATTATATATTCAGATTTTTCACCACAATCTATAATATGTTGAAAAGACTGAACTTCAATTATTACTGTTACAATTTTAAATAATTGTAAACACTTTTTATCAAACAGTCCTTAAACTGAATTGTAAAAATTAATTCGACGTCAATAATGGTCTGTTTACATTACTGTGTTGCAAGTAGTATCCAAATCCCTTACTAAAACTCATTATAAAGGTAGCAGTCAATACATTTCTTCCTACATAACTGTGTTACAGGTATTTACTTACCTTATCATGATACATATATTACAGTTAACGTCGTGAGGTAGTAGTCGATACTATTCATCGTACCTAACTGTGTTGCAGGTAGTATTCACATCCCATATGAGTAATCATGTATACATTAAACGCCGCGAGGTAGCATTCAATACCTTTCTTCCTACATAACTGTGTTACAGGTAGTATCCAGTTCTCTTCTAATACATCATGTAATATTACAGTTAACGCCGTGAGGTAGAAGTCAATACTGTTTATCCTACATAACTGTGTTACAGGTAGTATCCAGTTCACCTTCTAATATATCATGTAATATTATAGTTAACGCCGTGAGGTAGAAGTCAATACTGTTTATTCTACATTACTGTGTTGCAGGTAGTATCCAAAGAACATTTATAAACGCCAAGCCCGCTATTGTCTTTGAGAGAAAAATCAAGTTTGTTTCTCTCCTGGGCCTCAAAGAATATGTCTTGAGCATCACAAGTTAGTAACAAGGATAAGTTTCTTTGTTTTGGATTTCCTTCATCCCTCGACACTGAAAAGGATTTCCGGAAGCTTGGTTTTCATCCGGAGGATTTGAATGCTTCATAGTAGTCGAGTCCGGGGCTAGGAACGGATGAAGGAAATGAGCTTTTGAATTATTGCCCGTTTTGAGCTTTTTGTAACCACCCTTTCCCTGGAAATTTGCGGTTCAAAGCATCTTCTTTTGAATAACTAACACATTCTGAGATAAAAGCAGATTTATTTGTTACTACACGGAGTTTAATATCTCAAGTTTTTATTGTAATCTTTGAATTTTTGTGAATGGTTCATGCCCAAAAAACACTTGTGTGCGAGGTTTAAGAATGAATAAAGTCAACCAACACACAACATCCCAAAGACCTACCAACACACAACATCCCAAAGACCAACACACACACACACACACACACACACACACACAGAGGCCAAAACCAAACTATAAACTTCTTTAAAAATAGTTGAATGTAGATTAGTTTTATAGTAAAAGAAAAGTAAGACTTGATTAATAATTAATTACTAATACTATTAACAAGTTTAGTTTTAACAATGTTTCCATAGTATATATACCGCTTGTTAATAAATAATTCGGATATAATTTTACTATAGAACTCCCATCTAAATGGGTAGATGTTTATTTTTCATCTCTAAGCGCGATAAAAACCTAATATTTCCGTTTGTTTTATGACGTGTCTCACACCAAGCCTTTAAGCCCGAAAATTTGTTGTTTTTAAAAATCCATTCACAAAGAGATGCTACTTGTTTTTTTGTCTCTACCCTCTCCAATGTGCTTCTATATTACATCTCCCTTATGCCTCATTTGCCGTCTTTCAGATTCTCACTCCCTCCTCACTTCGTTTCGAGGGGTATCTCTCACCCAACATTGACTTAACTTGAAAAAAAAGACGGGGAGATAAAAAAAGTGAGATTTTACCAAGGTAATTATTTTGGAGTGAGCTCTCACCTAAATAATATTATCTGTAGAAACTTGAACATTTAGTTGACAGGTTACACTCAACCGTATAATGGGACAGTTGGCACAATAACTATCAAATGAGACTTCCTTCTGTACAATCAACAATAAATAAATAACTAGACTTATTAATTTATTCACCCTATTTTAAAACAAACCAGTTTTATGTGAGCTCAACGTGAACCTTATCGAGGGATACACACGAAAGTTTCGTTTTACATCCTCTATCCAAGTGAAATATCCTTCAGTTCATTAAAAATTGCATCGATGGCTACGTAAGATGAACGTCAATATTGTATAGTCTGGTTTGATGGTGACTTGGAGATCGGAGCTCAAATCCCGCCGGACTGATCTGATGATGTTATTTAGAAATTCTTCTTTCACTCTTCCTTCACGAAAATATGGGTTCATTTCTTATTAAATGCTCCCTACTTCATTAGTATAGTTGTGGAGATAGCCCATATGGAAATTAAAAACGTATAGATTAAAAATTTACCCGAATATATTAATTCCTCTAAATTTTCCTGTGCAATCTTCTAAATTGTATTTTTAATTATTTTTGCCACATATCCTACCGATTATCCGGGCTAAACACATTTTTATTGTCAGTAAATTATCCTGTTTATGGCTTTGCTTTGAATTATTTTTGGTTAAACAGTTTATTTTTATAATTTGTAAAATGCAGATTCTATGAAGAAACTATGTTGTTGGCTGATATTAACAAAGTTTTATTATTGTAAGAGAATTGGACAGTAAAACAAGTTTATTTGAAGAAAATGAAATTATTATAAAGATAAGACCTTAATATGTAAGTTTAAAAACTAAATATTAATAGGTTTTGGTCTTGGGTTGTTACCAAGACTAGAAAGGCTAGATGTGACTGTACTAGTAAACTGTTCCCTCCTCACTACCAGCTCTTGTGTTGTTACCAGGACAAGCAAGGCTTGATGTGACTGTACTTGTAAACTGTTCCTTCCTCACTATAAACTCTTGGGTTGTTACCAGGGCAAACCCGGTTTGATGTGACTGTACTAGTAACTGTTACCTCCTCACTATCAGCTCTTGGGTTGTTACCAAGACTAGAAAGGCTTGATGTGACTGTACTAGTTAACTGTTCCCTCCTAACTACCAGCTCTTGTGTTGTTACTGGGGCAAGCAAGGCTTGATGTGACTGTACTAGTAAACTGTTTCCTCCTCACTACCAGGGTTAGCAAGGCTTGATGTGACTGTACTAGTAAACTGTTCCCTGCTCACTATCAACTCTTGTGTTGTTACCAAGGCTAGCAAGGCTTGATGTGACTGTACCAGTAAACTGTTCCCTCCTAACTACCAGCTCTTGGTTTGTTACCAAGGCTAGCAAGGCTTGATGAGACTGTACTAGTAAACTGTTTCCTCCTCACTACCAGGGTTAGCAAGGCTTGATGTGACTGTACTAGTAAACTGTTCCCTCCTCACTATCAACTTCTGTGTTTCTACCAGGCCAAGCAAGGCTTGATGTGACTGTACTAGTAAACCCTTTCCTCTCATTCAAGATCAGACTTGGTCCTTAAAGACCATGCATGCACACATTCTCTTGCTATATTCTTGTGGTTGGTCAACTAGGTATGAAGTGTAATGTAGTCATTTATTAACACAGTTCCATCAAGGGCATTCAACTCACACCCACCCCTTGTTAATTAATTATGCTATTGTTATCAACCACCTAGTTTAAAATCCAAATAACATTTATTTGTCATGGGCTAGGGTTAAATGAATCAATGACCAAATATCAGCTATGTCAGTATTTATATTTGTGGCTGTTGACATGTAATTATAATTAAATCTTTCAGTAAAACTGTAACATATTTACAAATAGTAATTTATAAATAAACACCTTTTAAATTATTCCTCTCATGTAAAATTTAAGCGAAAATGTCCTAAAATTAATTTATCACTATTCATATGATGTTGTTCATTAGGATGAAAAATGAACCAATTATTATTGTTTTCATTGATTGTTTGTGATTTCTACTGAATCTAGAAAAGCTCACAAGTAATATTTATTTTCAGCGCATTTCCCTGATAGTTTGGATTATACATATACAGGGTGAGTAGTGATTAGCGGATACATGATTATGTGGGTGGATATAAATTGAAAACACTCTTTGCAAAAAATCCGTTCTTCCCATATATTTTGATAAAGACGACATTAAAGATATAGAGGGGGCGATGTGGCAACACTGTGTCCGAAACATACATCAAACGTATAATATGTAGGTTCAGAGTAGGTGTTAGAAGGTAGATCCTGGAAAGGCTATGCATTGCTCCATATGGGGCGAAGCATATCGACGTAAACTGTCGTTAACAGCTGCATGGGTTCGTGCCACAATGTCCACGGGTGACTGCGATGGGTCGTCTGGTGGGTACACCAGAGCTTTGAGGTGACACCGCAAGAAATAATCTGGTGGTGCGAGATCCGGCGGCCATTGACATATTCCAGATTCTTCGTGTGTGTATTTTATTTCTGCCTACACAATACAGACCTCGCATTTCTGTCTACGTCTAATCACTGGTGACCATGAAATTTCAGTTAAAGTGCTGCCACTTCGCTCCTCTTTAAATTTTATGTCGTTTTTATCAAAATATATAGGAAGAACATTATTTCAAATAATATTAGCGACTTAATTTATATACCCAATCATGTGGTACTGTTCGTATCCGCAAATTTTTACTCATTATGTATATACAAACATATATATTATTATGGAGTTTCATTACCTTTTCCGACTCACTTAGGTTGTAAAATGTTCAAAGAAAATTTGTCACTTCGTGCTTTGATAAATTCTTTACTAACCGGATGTATTATAATTATGACCGAATTTCAAAGCTTTTAGGGCTCCAAACTATCTTCTCACGTAGACTTTATTGTGATACCCTTTTTTATTTGTAATAATTTCAATAGCAAAATTTCTTGTAAATTTACCCCTGACAATGTAGGTATACATGTACCTTCTAGGGCCTCTCGTTATCCAAAGTTATTTTCTCTCTACAACTCTTACAAAGTGAACCCTTTAGGTCATTTTAAACATAGGGCTAGTTCCAGATTTGTCGGATTCAACTTTTCATAAAAGAAAAGCCAAACTCGGAGAGTTATTGAAGGAACCCCCTTATCACTAATTTATCCTGTAGAGGCTCTGCCTCAAATAATTAAATCTACTTTATTCTGATTTATTTTTTGCTTGCAGTTATCCTTTATAAATATTTATACTTTTACTATGCTTTAATTATTTATTTATTATTTTAATCATCTATCATTAATATTTTTTATAAATATTCATCAATATGTTTAATTATTTAGGTATTTTATTAATTATCTTATTATATGTGCTTGTAAGGTACTTGTGTACTTTACAGTGCTGACCTATCATAGGTCTCATGACTGTCGACAAGCACTACAATAGAGGAAATTTAAATTATTACTTAGCACCAAGTCTTACCACGCCGGTTCCTCCGACCGAGATTAGAACCTCGATCTACCCGTCCTAGGCAGTTTAGATCAACATAAAACTAGCGCTTTAGCCAACTACGCCACAGAGGTGGGTTGTGCATATATTGTTCCAAGGAGTTACTCTCGTAATATACTGGAGTGTTGATGATGGGATCGGGGTTGGAACTCTGGTACGGCAGGTAGCTATTTCTAATTGCTACTACTCTCTATCTCTCTCTCTCCGTCCACACCAATGCTGGTACACTTCCTCTAAATTTAACCTTCCTATTCCCTAAGGCATTAGTGTAACTAATACATATGCGTGTGACACGAATGTGCGGTAAGACGCAGTGGTAAAAAAAATTAATAGATATCCGATCAGGATCTAAAAGCGGGCCTTATTGTCGACGTCAAATCAGACTATGTGACCTTGACAATGCTGCTTTGTAACAAAAGGTTGTTGCTCAATTCAGAAAAAGGTAAAATAAACCGTAACATTATGTTGTAAAGCCCACGTTGGTGGATTTAATCATAAAAATGAATCGAGATTTCAAGCGTGGATTACTTCACTTAGTGAAATGAAACGCTAACTTTTTTTTTTCCCCCAAACGCAATAAAACAGCGACACCACTGGAGGTGTGAAATAATGCCATGCGTCATTTATATTTCCCTCGAAGTTCCATTTTGCTGCTCTGCATACATAATCACAAGGTTTCAAATATCCCCGAGAGAAACATTAAAAAGTACGATTTTATAGTTATTTTATATTAACTTGTTAAATTACGAAATATATACAAGTTATATTCGCTCTTGAAATGTTTCCCGTATATAGTATTCCGTGTGGATAAAAGTTAATGTTTTAGCAAAATAAGTGTCTGGAGAGCCAGTTTGTAAACTCGAGGAATGTTTGGGAGAAGGTCCTTGGTTTGATGTGAGTGAAATAAATACTCTTTAATGAGCTAATTCAATTATCCAGAAAAAAATATTTCTTACACAATGTTTTGGCATTTATATTTATATTAAATTAGAATACTTAGCCAACTGTTGAGTGGCGTGTCGTGCTGACAGGCTAAGCATGGCCTGTTGAAACTATGGACAATGCCGTGTCATATTGTGTTGCCAGGTTAGGCAGAGTTTTTTAACACGATACCTGTGAAATGTTCTCCACCACTCTGTCCCTATTTGACCAATCATACATAGACTCTACTCACATACCTCACATGGGAATGTTGATACCTATCCAATTAATGTTCTACTTGGTCATGAGAAATCTTCAACAGTAGAGTTTAAACTAATTCTCACAACCCTGCCGACAGTACACACCACTGTAGCTTACATTGATAACTCTGAAGAGGAGTAAGATGAATTAGGATGAATTAGGATGAGGTTAAACTCTACTTCCTTAGAGAGAAAAATCGAAAATTATAACATGAACATTCTTTAATCAAATGGCTCGGGGTCTTGGCCTAAGCATTTATTGAAGTAATGGGATGTAGAAGAGGAAGGTAATATTTTGAGGGAAAGTACCCAGTTTAGCGAAGAGTGGGAAACTATTTAGAGAAACACACCTTTATTACAACTGGCTGCGGTTACCTGGAGGTCTAGGGGTAAGGTGTCAGACTTCTATGCTAGTGGCCGGGGTTCAATCCTCGGTCCCGGCAAAGATTTATCTGATTACCAAACCCTTCCTTCATCTCTGACAAGACATCTTGTGAATGTGAGGAATGCCAGGCCTCCACCGTGGTTCGGATTCCACGTTAAACTGTAGGTCCTTCATTTCATCTCACAATCACCCTACCATTACACATTAGCGTAAGTGCATACAACCCGAACGGGTAGTAAGACGCGGTGCAAATATTAATAATACAACTGGCTGGAATTAGAACCCTGACCTCCTCTTCACTAGCAAACCTGACTAGACGAGTTTGACATTTAGTACACGTGCCGATACCGTGGGGATGGTATCAATAATTTCTCAGAGTGTGTAGGAACTTGATGTTTTCCATTTGACTGTAAACCTTCTCCTACCTTGGATCTCCCTTCCACGTGGCGGCCACTGTTGAGCTGGATCCAGGCGTCCCAGCGGTGTCTGTAAAGGGTCAAACGGTTCCACTGGTTCAACAGAACCGTCTCCTCGGAGCGAACAACGCCAACTCCTGAACCACAGTCGAACCTGCAACAACACAATTACGGTTGAGTTGGGTCTTGGTGGTGTTTGTACAAGTGGGTCTTGGTGGTGTTTGTACAGTTGGGTCTTGGTGGTGTTGTATAGTTGGGTCTTGGTGGTGTTTGTAGAAGTGGGTCTTGGTGGTGTTGTACAAGTGGAGCTTGGTGGTGTTTGTACAAGTGGATCTTGGTGGTGTTGTACAAGTGGGTCTTGGTGGTGTTGTATAGTTGGGTCTTGGTGGTGTTTGTACAGGTTAAGATAGTTCCGCTGGTTCAACAGAGATATCTAGAATCAAAGTATTGCCGAGTACAAGGTCAACTTAACGAACAAGGCGAAAGCTCTCCCCTATGCAACACTCACAAGTTAAATTTAAAAAAAATAATTATAGAACAGAGTTTACTATCCGCCCGGGTTATACGCTTAAATATTAATTACGATAACGGGTTAGGAATTAGGAAGGTTGAGGAAGCGAACCCATATTTGTGTGAAATGAGAGTGGAAAACTATTTCGGAAAAACCAGCCACACTTCATCCAACAGCAGAACTGTCACTGGCAGTTTAGCTCAACACGAAACTAGCACGTTAGCTAACTACGCCACCAAGGCGAGTTTACGTTAGGTTGATCGTGATTCCCTCATAGATACGTATAACCCGTAAAAGAATGGAGAGGCAGCATGTTACTTAGTAATAGTACCATCACTTGCTACCAGAGTTCTATGTAATAGGTGTAATGGGCCACAATAGGAATACCACGATGTAACAAACAAGTATTTTCAGATGAAATGCTGGTGTAGGATACTTAGCTACATGATTACGCTTGAAGGGTTATACACTTGGTTGATACACTGACTGGAGGAGTTCCAGGATGGATCAGTCGGTAATACTGATAGGTGTGTAAATCTAGACACCAAGGATTTTAATCCCTGTCCAGGTATCATTTTTCTAAAATCAAACTATAACTCCATAAGAATTTGATATTAAAATAAATATTTGTTAGAATATAAGAATGTTGTCCTATTTTAATTTGGTCTGTAAGTTACGTGTTTAAACAAGTCTGTGTTTCGCTAGTGTACGTTTAATAGCTTAAAACATGAGACATATATTCTTCTAGCTACTTTCCTAATCTATGGTACTAGGAATTAGAAAGTTCAGTGACACACTTACAAAAATACACCACCTATCTTGAACTAATTTACCCAGTACACCTCATTACAACCTATCCCTATCTTTATATAGCTATATCCAGTCCAACTCATTACACCCTATCCATATCTTAAGCTGGTTATATCCAGTCCCCCTCATTACAACCTAACCCTATCTTGAGCTAGTTATATACAGTCCACCTCATTACACTCTATCCCCATTTTGAGCTAGTTCTATCCAGTCCAACTCATTACACCCTATTCCCATTTTGAAATGGTTACATCCAGTCCACATCATTACACCCTATTCCCATTTTGAAATGATTATACCCAGTCCACCTCATTACACCCTATTCCCATTTTGAAATGATTATACCCAGTCCACCTCATTACACCCTATTCCCATTTTGAAATGGTTATATCCAGTCCATCTCATTACACCCTATTCCCATTTTGAAATGGTTATATCCAGTCCACCTCATTACACCATATTCCTATCTTGAGCTAGTTCTATCCAGTCCACCTCATTACACCCTATCCCTTTCAGCTACATTATAATTTTATCTTATCGTCAACGTCTTGGTCTTTTCCCACTGGGTTTGCCAGTCACTATCCTGAACAAGGTTCTATACTCTCCCATTTGTGCTGCATGTCCTGCCCACCTTACTCTATGGTACTTAATTATCCTAACAATGTCTGGTGATGAGTACAGAGTATGTAACTACTATAGAGAAATACTAGTAATTGTTTTTGATTGATTCAAAGCGTGGTGATACAACAAAGTGTGTTCCTAACTAAATTTCTCCTTTTAAAAGGAGTGTCTACATTTAGCTTGTACCGGTAGTCTCCCTGAGATAACGCGGTAACAAGGATAACGACTGGCAATGGGGAGTAAACCGACCCTTTTTGTTAATCTCACCCCACCCTCCCTCACACCCCTAGCCCCTTAAAAGCGTCAGGAAGAAACCCTCTATCCTTTCCCTCTCCTCGGCCTAGCTCTTGTCAAACTTGCGACAAAACCTTCCCCTGTCAAACTCTTTCTATCTCCCCTCCTCCCCCCACCTTTTCATCCCCTCACATCCTGCACTTTTTATTTCATTTTTCACTTTCTCCGTTTTTTTAAAAGTTCTTCTGCTCTTTGATGCATTTAATAAAAAAAACTCTTTCTCTTCAAGTAAAACTCTGCTGACAAAGTTGCAAAAAAAAAGAATCTTATAGAAGAATATTTTATTTAAAAAAGTAAAATTTACTACTGTAAGGTGAAAAAAAAGTTTCAATTATATTTCTCGTAAATTATACAGAACAACTAAAATGTTTGTTTTACTGGAAATAGCTCCCTTTTTTTTTTGCTGAAGTTAGCACCATTTTAAAAAGCTAGAAGAACCAATCGAAGGTACGTATACTTCAACATTAAAAATAATATCAAGATTTCTTTCTCGTTAACGTAAAGTACCGGTAAAATAAAGGTAGCCCACAGTTTAAATAATGTTCCACTACAAGTCATACACTTTTATGATCGAAATGGTGCTTGGAAAACGCAAAAAACGTGTAAAAAATATGTTTACACGTTTAGTAAAAAATAAATAAAAAGTAAATCAATTCCTTACTATAAATTATAAAACCAATTACATGTTCTTTCTCACTACATGCTTTGAGTTAGGTAAAACTGGCTCCGCTTCTAATTACGACATAATTATTATTGAAATGTTGTTAGAAAATGCTCATTAAATGAATAAAATCAACCATACATTTTTAGTTCTCTCATATTTTAAAAATCTAATGTAGTTGGCCCCCAGAATATTATATTTTGTCTCCAACTACACACACACATGTATAAATAAGTATAAATATATATATATATACACTTCAAATAATTATGTTTATAGTTTGTAATTATTATTTTTATCGCCACGCCCTACTACCAATTTGAGTTATACGTTGCCATTCGACCACTGTATTGTTTGAATATAATGTGTTTATGTCAGTTTTGAATAACGGTTCACCCCTGACGGTGTCTTAGACCGTGGTTCCCCGCCATAGAAAGGGCCACATTCCAACAAGTTGACATTCCCACCACGTCCTCAGGTTTATGAAAGCTGGTGAATAACTGTGAACCGAAAGAGCCACCCCCTTAAACCCCACTCCCACCCTTGCTGGGTGAAATCATGTTTTTTTTTACAAAGTTAGTAGCGAATAAATTAACCGCAATTATTGGATTCTCTTGCGTTCCTCGTTTCATGGCAAGAAGATTCCCCCCCCCCATCCACAGTTTCTTGATTTTAATATTGTTATTTATATTTGTGGTACTGGACTATCCAACACACGACTTACCAACTAACTGGACCTTCACTTATCACAAAGAGTCCAAGCCAAGCACATATAGCTACGGTGTCTGGTTTATGAGCACCATTTTAAGACTACATCTGGTGTCGAACCAAGATGTGCTCTGGATTTGTATTCAACATTACTACCATCTAGACCACAAGGAGATGCTGTGTGCGTGAGTGTGTACGTCATTTAAATATTAAAAACATCTTACTTATAATGACCCACATCAGTGAACACGTGGACTAGATTTCAAGTTTGGCTTACCAGTGACACGGGGAGGTTGTCATTCGAATCCCGGTCGTGTTATTGTTATTAAATAGTTTCACACCATTCCTACACGCAAATACGGTTACATGTTATCAAACTTTACCTTTCTATTCCCTCCTTGGTAATTGCAAACACCCCAGATTAAAAAAAAAAGGTGATTCATTATCGATGTCTATAAGACTCAAAACAGAATCCATTAAATCAACAGACAGACCCCCCACCCCCATCAACTGAACCAAAATGTTGGATTAAAAGTACAAATTTAGCAGACAGCGTTCGTCCCCCCC
>CABFOV010008616.1:0-10460 GCA_902141375.1 Timema poppense
AATACATATATTAAGAGTATGAACATAAAGTGCACTTTCTAAATAATAGTATACAGAAACCCTAATTACAAATTAACTTGAACTTGGACAACGATTTACGATTAATTAGAATATTTAATTAATTAGTATAACGAAACCAAACAGAATATTCTAAATTATTTTAGATGATAGCTAGTAACGAACCAGTGTCTCCTATGCCTGTGTTCATTCTCCCTACACCCCCGGTTACAGATTAGGTGTTGATTACCATCACGTGCTGGATCTAAGGCCAAAAATTACCTTCCCTCCCAGCCTAATAAACCAGAACTTTCAACACATATTTTTGAAAATCTTAGAATAAAGTGTTAGGATAAGGTATCTAAAATAATTACTAAAACTCACCGTTAGAATTAAGGAACGAGTGACGGAGAAGAAATTCATGGCCATGAAAGAAACAGGATCAAACGTCACGTGGTCCAATAACATTCGAACCTGGAAGAATAAACCAATAACTGAAGTTTAAACCTGCAAGATGAAATGGTCATTTTTAAGAATATTTTTAGACCATAAAACTGCCTTTTCAACCAAAAAACATTGATTTAATATTCACTCCATAGCTCTAACACAATAATGAGTTGGGCTGAGAAGTTTAGTTTTGTGTTTCTCCATCTAAATGTGTTATTGTTTCTGTGCTTGAATTTGAAGGCCGTAGCCAGATAATAATTTCAGGGGGTTTGGTGGTCACATCCGCAATTGCCGAAGGCTAGAAATAATTCTAATTGATGAACAGTTCTAGAATCTATTCTCAGTGTTTTGTTTTATATGGCAACATTACCCACTAAATGCTGAAGGCTAGGAAAGTTTTTAAATCTAAAATATCTCTAGAAGCTATTTGAAGTGTCTTTTTATGGCACCATTTTCCAACACCAAGAAGTAACAGCTGGCCCTGATGGTTGGGTCGTGTTTCTCACCGCCTTGATGCCGAGGAAATCTTGTCTGATGTTTCAAGTTCTCTACGAATGTTGTCCAAGTCCTTCAGACTTTTTGATTTAACCCAAGTGACTACTTTTTTTAATCTGTCCTTTTCACTTAATTTACTTAGTTGAGTCGACTTTGATATTTTCCAAGTCCTTCAGACATGTTGATTTAGTCCGAGTGACTAATTTTGGTTTGTTGTCAACCCAACTTTATTACTTTAGTCAGCTAGTCTGACTATATTTTTCCTCTATGTTCATATAACATAGCTTAAATACAGGAGCTTGGACCCCTATATGTGGTAAGGATCGTTATTTAAGCTTCTTCTACTCTGTAAGTTCACTATTCCGTTTTAAGTCCTAATGACTTCACAATATCCTATGACACCATAGACGTCAAGCTCACTTTTTCGGTTTTTTATGGCTATAAGCATGTGGTCTAACGGCCTTATTTGAGGATCTAGTTGGGTCGGTAGTAGCTAATATGTTGTATAGCCACATTTTGATCTTTGACCCCGAGTTGTGTGAATTAATCATTGCGTGTTATATCGCAACAATCCCCCTGGGTTTTCCCTGGTAACTCGTACCTGGTGCCAGTATATTTCCATCTAACCTGAATTTCCCTCTGGTTATTTCCATGACGGCATGGAGTTAACGACCAATTGTACTCCTTCAATGTCGCAAAGGTTTATTTCTGATTTTATATGTGGCAATGGATTTTCCCAGATGACTGGCGCCATAATGGTGGCTGGACAAGCCAGGAATAGATCGTGGGATTTAATGATGTCGCAACACTCCCAGGCAATGGGTTTTCCCCGATGACTGGTGCCAGTTTAGTGGCTTGACAAGACAGACTACTATCTAACACGCCATATGGGTACACCGTTCTGATTGGCTGAGTTTGATCACGTGACCACACCCCACGCTCTATGATTGGCTGTTGGTTTTCCCCCTTCTTTCCCCCCTCTTCCTGTCCACCTTTCCAGATATGTTGGTTCTTGTTCCAAAGTGGTTGGTACTTTTATTTTATTGTTTTATTTGTTTTTCATGTATACTCATTGCTTTTTTATTTGTGTTCAATGGTTATTTATATATGCCCATCGAGTTTCTATCTGCACTCATTGGTTATTTATGTCTGGGTAGGATTGAGATGGTACATTCGAGTTTTTATTTATTTATTGGTTTGCAGTCCACGGTGTTGGGCGTTCCTCCCTCGTCATCGGAGGAAACACGAAGCACGAAGCTCTCCTGATGGTAGCGTAGCGAATAGTGTGACCGCCGAGCAGCTGACTGCGTATCACGGCCGAAAGGCCCCTTTCACTTTGCCATTAGTCCCCACCCTCATTACAGCGCTAAGACACAGAACGATATAAGTTACAATGACTGCTTCCTCGCTCTGTTGGACTGCTTTTCACTTCCCGGAACAAACAGCAAGAACCTCTACTGACGACTGTTTGGAGTAGAGTGTAATAAATCGTTCCCCTGCATTGAGACCCCTTTAACTTACCCTCACTTCCCCTTCTTAGAGGTATACTCCATTCACGGTAGGAATTACTCTCAGAAAGGTCTTTATTCCTACCAAATCCTACTATATAATAGATTTCTGGTAGGGAAAAAGGCCTTTCAGAAAACAATTCCGACTCTGAACAGACTTTATGTGTCGCAAAACCTTATGTGGCAGTGGTTTTTCATCGGTGTCGTATTCGCAATGTCGCAACCCACTATGTTGTGATGGGTTTTCCCTAATGACAGGCGCCAGTTTGGTGGATTGACAAGACAAGTTGGGACATGAATATATCGTGACCTTGAATTATTTTGCAATGGGTTTTCCCTGATGACTGGCACCAGTTTGGTGGCTCGAGAAGACAGAAGTAGATCGTGATCTTAAACTCGTGAGCTTGGTCATTGACTCTGGCAATACTCCCCTCAGCAATGAATTTTTCCCGGTAATGTTGCAAATAGTCATCGCAATGTCACAACCCCCTATGAAGTAATGGATTTTTCTCGGTGATGTCGCAATTAGAGAGCATTGACACAGCTCTAATTATGCACAATCAGGGGCCTCGGAATCCTCAGCTAGGGGCCGCTATCCCAAACCCCAAAAGTTTACTGAAATAGGTTGTTTAGTATCGTCCGTCGACATATGTGGATGTAGGTTTCCGTCATGGATCGGAAGAGTAAGGTAGAAATATTCTAGCGTTTACGTGGAGTGAGGGAGAGTAGAAAACCACTCCAGTTCACCCAAGCGAGATTCGAAACATCGAACTCTCTTGCCATAACTATATGAGTGACAGGTACCCTTTCTGGCAAAACGTGCGGTGGGGTGATTAATAATATACCTACAGTTTACACCGCTGGATATTCGATTTCACCTCTCCAACCAGAATTAGATTATCCTGACATTTAGACGGTGTGCACACCATAATTCGAACGTCGATATATTTAGCACAGCTGTTGTCTATTATAACGGCCGTACTTCCTGCACCCCACCATTTTCGAAGGGGCTTTGCTGGTCGACCATATTTTTCTAGACCAGGTATAATGTGCTCCAGCAGTTGATTGTAGTGAGAAAATCAAACGTCGATCACTCTGTTATCGGCCGTTTAGTGACATCTTAGACCATGTTACCATCGATGCAAGTATACAAATGTAGATGGTGTGTATACCAGGATTCGAACCTTGATATATTTAAAACCCTCGTACTTCTTGCACCCCCATCATTTTCGAAGCGGTTTTGCCGTTCGACCAGATTTTTATAGTCCAGGTAGAATGTGTACCCGCATTTGTTTCAAGCGTCAATCACTCTCATCGCCCGTATAGTGATACCTTAGACCATGCGACCATCGATGCAATTATAAAATGTATTGTGACACAAGGACCTAGTCTCTTTTTTTACCAGTAATGGGGTTAAAATATTGTCGGATGAATTGATGGTTTCATTATCTACTTTCACCCAAATGAGGGCACACTTACCCGTTAAATCATTTATAAATAGCAAACTCACACGGATTTTCCTGTGACCCAATGTGGTATTGTGTTAAAAAGCTAACTTGATTAAAAATGTAAAAATACTGCTCGAGGTGCATTCAGACCCCTACCGTACACCTATGTTAAAACTTTCAGATCTATGCATGCCGTAGATTTATCTGGGCATCGCACACACATCCACACAGACAAACACTTCCTTTTATTTGTATAGATTCCTGTTCCATTAATATAAATATGCTGATAGTCCAGACGGACGGTCCAGTATGCAAGAGAGAAAACAAGATCGAAAATCACAAGTGTAGAGATTTATTCCCAATGCACCCCAACGAAATTCGAAACGAATTCTAGAAATGAACAATACAGCTAAGCACTGTCTCACCGAACTACAATCCCATTTTCAAAGGAACAACTATAAAACCCACTAAATCTAATTTAACGAATTAATACGTCAAGACAAGTGATCTGCAGCAACCTATTTTAATATACTCCTAAGACCTATAAAATAACACCGATATTGTAGTATTATATTATAAATGTTGGCGGAAAAAGGTTTGTATTTTCTAAAAGTCTCTTTGTATAAATATTGAAATGTACCTATAAACAGTTGTTTTTCCTCAGAATTTTTTACTACAGGTCCGGGTTTACTACACTTAGTCCCCCGTCAAGTTAATCTAGGGCCTGCCTGGTGACTTGTAGCCCCGCGACCAAAAATATTACTGTTACTGTACTTATTTAACTTTGAGAGGGGGAAATCATAAACAAAATAGTCAAAACAAAACCTTCCAAGTGCAGGTATGGGCTCAAACTACGTCCCTCAGTACAACCCGCTGAGATTGGAACCTCAATTTCCCCGTCATCAGCAGTCTATAATCTAATACGAGAGTTGAGCGTTAGACCACGCGGCCACCGAAGCAGTGATTTACCACTTTGTCATCTAGTGTGGCCAGTTTGATATCTATTACTCTTTTTATTACCGCGTCTTACTAACCGTTCGGGTTATAATACACTTAAGTACTATTTACGCTAATGGACTAGGAATTAGGAAGGTTGCACCCGCATTTGCGTGGGGAGGGAGAATATAAATTTTATTAGATAACCTCCCTAAATACGCTCGACGCTGATGATGTAATCTATAATATTTATTTTTAAATTGAATACTATGCCATGGATTTGTTTAGCGTACCCTGAATATTTTACTAATGCTTATAATGCTTTTTTACAATACGCACACACATACACCTTACCATCGTTCTACATGTATTGTATTTAACACAAGAATGAATTAAGGCCTAATAAATTAGTTATACGAAGGGAATGCTTCTCAATTTTCCAGAGTTGGAAGTGGAAAACTGTTTATGAAAATTTACCCCCAAAATAAACTTTCTACTAGATCAAACGCCGCCCTTCCCATAGCCAGTTTCTATAATGTAAACTCAAACGTTATCTGGCGCACATATTATTTATAGATGACACGAACTTGAAAAATTTTAGCATCGCGTCTTACTACCCGTTAGGGTTATGCGCTTAAGTACTAATTGCACTAATTGTTCAGGGATTAGGAAGTTTAAACCCGCATTTTCTTAGAGGTAGAGTGAAAAACTATCCCCAGTTCACCCAACAGAGATTCTAACCTTGATCTCCCCCGTCATGATTATACTGGTCTAACTCGAATGTGACGCCTTATACTATTCGACATCTTAAACGAGTTTTATCGCGTTAATTTAACATTTAGTAATGCATTAACTTATATGCATACAAATCAATAAAATAATATCCATTTATATTGGATGGGCTTTGCTTTTTATGTATAGAGTCACAAATGAATATTATTTACAAGTATATTGTTTCAATTTAAATTTATTTGAAGTATTTAACGTGCACTTTGGAAAGAGAATGGGGAAATTGTTATGGTACAACCATGTATTTCTGGCACACACTTCTTTTGGAGCATTGAAATTCTAGTATATTTCCTTCCCAAATTGCCTTGTCGGTCAGTGGCTTTGACCTCTGAAAAACAGGGGGTAATTCACACGCCAAAGTTGTTTCATAATGCTGCATTGCGAGGTCCTCTTTCGCATATATGAACCTGGATTTGAACCTCTCTATCTTTTGCAGAGTACATCATGCCATAACTCGAGATCTGAAGGAGTTTTTGGCATTGCTAATGACTGTTGGAACGTTAATTCAATTAAATAATTTTAAACACGTCTTACGCTGTTAAATGCAGACGCATTTGAGCGAAGAAACAGTTAATACATATTTATTCTAATTATGCAAATGATTTTAGGCATTTGTAATTATATATTTAGACTAAGTGTACCCGCATTTGCGTGGAAGAAGAGTGGATAACAGGTATCAGTACACCCAACCAGGATAATAACTTCAATCTCCGCCTTCAGAATGTCGGCTAGAAAAATTCTCACTACTTAGCATAGTCATATCATGGATAGCTACCTTAAATGCTTTCAGAAATATTTCTACTGGCCATTTTAACGAATAACCAATATATCCTATTGTCTGCATGGTGTTACATGAGTGAACTCTATTGTCTACATGGTGTTACATGAGGGAACTCTATTGTCTACATGATGTTACATGAGGGCACTCTATTGTCTACATGGTGTTACATGGAGGGAACTCTATTGTCTACATGATGTTGCATGGGGGAACTCTATTGTCTACATGGTGTTACATGAGGGACCATCCGGAGGGAATAAGCGTTAAAGACGCTAGACTTCAGGTCTGGAACATGTCAGGGAACTGGGTTTGATACCCGAGGCTCTGTGTGTTGCGTCTTGCTATCAGTACGCCCTTTAAGGTGGAGACGTTGAGTGATCAACGGTTTTTCCCAATCATTAATTCTTTACAAGGGAGGCCTTTGGAACTCGCACCATCCATCCGGGGAGCACGGGTAACTACATTTACATCCTGAGACTGATGCCCTTAGAGAACGAAACCCGTAGTCCGAGACGCTCTGAGGACCTGTTACACATAGCTACTCTCACAGGAAATTGAGGTTCAGGCCTATTACCTGACACGCACCGAACAAGGCATGAGTCTGATTCACCGGTGACGGGAAGGTTGGAGTTTGAATCCCGAACCGGCGTTCTGAAGACATTTTACCTATATTCAAATGGAGTACACTTCCTCTAAATTCGATTTCCTCTTCTTTGCACGCGGTTAGTAAGATGTGTGACACAGAAATTAAGTCTATAATATACTTGGGCCTATTAAGTCGATTTTATAGGGTAGAAAAACAGGATGATATTGAATTAACATACAGCACTATTTTTTTTTCTTCGTGAAATATTTTAATTGGACGAATAGTCTTATTATTGAGAACAATGACATTATAATGACTCATTCTCTTTTTCTCACATACAATATATTTATAGGCCTGTATAAGATATAAATGTCTTATAATATCATATACCAGACGGATTTCTCAAACATAGGCCATATTTGTTTGTGTTCAAGACCAACCTGCAAAAAACAAACCATCTCATGTTGTCTTCCAAAGAGAGAAAGTATCCTGTCGCGATTCGGGAAATCGAACCCAGGATTCTTATTCGCTAATACTTTAAGGAAGAGTCTGTGATGGACGTGTGGAAATCGTTAGCTAATCAACTATATCATGAGGGATTATAACCGTGCTTAGCAACTAAAATTGTGCGGCTTATGACGAGGAACATTGCAAAAAATCAAGTTCTCAATTTATTTATTTGAGCTAAGGTTTGCATCTAATATCTCCACTGCGGATCATACAATTTAAGCCATCAGACTTTCAAAATACATTATTGACGGCGATGAAGGGATTAAAGTTATCTACTAGGTACCCTTGGGGATAGATGTGATTTACATCCTCTAATAGGGATGCAATTCCTTCGTGTCCAGCTTATCTAGTCAGCTAAACCAGTAACGGGGAGGTTACATTTTATAATCCAGCTGGGTATTAATCCTCCTCCACGCAAATGTGAGTACATTTAAGACATATCTCAGAATGTTAACATTATCGTTCTCAGATATTGATTAAACTATCAGAAGAGAAGTTTCCCTCAGATGAGAGACGATGCTTCTCGTTATCGCCCCTCCCCCTCCACTCTCCTCCGTCAACCCTTCACTTTAAAAATATTTCTAGTTGGGTTTTTTATCGGTGAACATGCCGTCATGAGGTATTGGTGAACGCATCGTATAAGTTGTATCGGTGAACGTACAGTATAAGTTGCGATTCTCCGTGAACATACGGTCTAGGTCGCAATTCTTGGCGGACGTGCGGTCTAAGTTGCAATTCTCGGTGAACGTACGGTCTAAGTCGTTATGGGGTATTGATGAACGCATCGTATAAGTTGTCATGAGGTGGAGGGGGGATTGAAGTCAGACCATCAGAGAATATACTTGTCAGGACTGAGGATTGAAACCAGACCATCAGAGAATATACTTGACAGGATTGGGGATAGAAGCCAGACCATCAGAGAATATACTTGTCAGGACTGAGGATTGAGAGAATATACTTGTCAGGACTGAGAATTGAAGTCAGACCATCAGAGAATATACTTGTCAGGACTGAGGGATTGAAGCCAGCCCATCAGAGAATATACTTGTCAAGACTGAGGGATTGAAGTCAGGCCATCAGAGAATATACTTGACTGGACTGGGGATTGAAGCCAGGTCATCAGAGAATATACTTGTCAGGACTGGGGATTGAGAGAATATACTTGTCAGGACTGGGGATTGAAGCCATCAGAGAATATACTTGTTAGGACTAAGGATTGAAGTCAGAGCCATCAGAGGATATACTTGTCAGGACTGGGGATTGAAGTCAGCCCATCAGAGAATATACTTGTCAGGACTGAGAATTGAAGCCAGGTCATGAGAGAATATACTTGTCAGGACTGGGGATTGAAGCCCGATCATCAGAGAATATACTTGTCAGGCCCATCAGAGAATATACTTGTCAGGACTGGGGATTGAAGTCAGGCCATCAGAGAATATACTTGTCAGGACTGAGAATTGAAGCCAGGCCGTCAGAGAATATACTTGTCAGGACTGAGGGATTGAAGCCCGATCATCAGAGAATATACTTGTCAGGCCCATCAGAGAATATACTTGCCATTACTGGGAAGGATTGAAGCCAGCTCATCAGAGAATATACTTGTCTGGACTGGGAGGATTGAAGTCAGACCATCAGAGAATATACTTGACAGGACTGGGAGGATTGAAGTCAGACCATCAGAGAATATACTTGTCAGGACTGGGAGGATTGAAGTCAGACAATCAGAGAATATACTTGTTAGGATTGAAGTCAGACCATCAGAGAATATACTTGTCAGGATTGAAGCCATGCCATCAGAGAGAATATACTTTTCAGGACTAGGGATTGAAGCCAGACCATCAGAGAATATACTTGTCAGGACTAGGGATTGAAGTCAGGACCATTAGAGAATATACTTGTCAGGAGTGGGGATTGAGAGAATATACTTGACAGGATTGAAGCCAGACCATCATAGAATATACTTGCCAGGATTGAAGCCAGACTATCAGAGAATGAGGTATCGGTGAATGTATGGTCTAAGTCGTCATGAGGTATTGATGAACATACAGTCTAAGTTGTCGGTGAACATACAGTCTAAGTTGTCGGTGAACACGCTGTCATGAGGTATCGGTGAACACGCCGTCATGAGGTATCGGTGAACACGCCGTCTAAGTTGTCGGTGAACATACGGTCTAAGCTGTATCGGTGAACACGCCGTCTAAGTTGTCCGAGGGATTGAAGTCAGACCATCAGAGTATGAGGTATCGGTGAATGCATGGTCTAAGTCGTTATGAGGTATTGATGAACACGCCGTCTAAGCTGTCGGTGAACATACGGTCTAAGTTGTCGGTGAATACGCTGTCATGAGGTATCGGTGAACACGCCGTCATGAGGTATCGGTGAACACGCCGTCTAAGTTGTCGGTGAACATACGGTCTAAGCTGTATCGGTGAACACGCCGTCTAAGTTGTCCGAGGGATTGAAGTCAGACCATCAGAGTATGAGGTATCGGTGAATGCATGGTCTAAGTCGTTATGAGGTATTGATGAACACGCCGTCTAAGCTGTCGGTGAACATACGGTCTAAGTTGTCGGTGAATACGCTGTCATGAGGTATCGGTGAACACGCCGTCATGAGGTATCGGTGAACACGCCGTCTAAGTTGTCGGTGAACATACGGTCTAAGCTGTATCGGTGAACACGCCGTCTAAGTTGTCCGAGGGATTGAAGTCAGACCATCAGAGTATGAGGTATCGGTGAATGCATGGTCTAAGTCGTTATGAGGTATTGATGAACACGCCGTCTAAGCTGTCGGTGAACATACGGTCTAAGTTGTCGGTGAATACGCTGTCATGAGGTATCGGTGAACACGCCGTCATGAGGTATCGGTGAACACGCCGTCTAAGTTGTCGGTGAACATACGGTCTAAGCTGTATCGGTGAACACGCCGTCTAAGTTGTCCGAGGGATTGAAGTCAGACCATCAGAG
>CABFOV010008616.1:11195-22727 GCA_902141375.1 Timema poppense
TTTGTTTGTCTCATTAAAAATACTACAATTAGCCTTATAAATTACATTATTATTGTTATTTAACCGAGTTCCTCAATAAGGTACAATAAAAATGGAAATACATTATAAATAATTACATGAATAATATTTAAAACAATGTTTACATGTCTTTATTAGTATCATTTTCTCAAACAGAGTTTGTATCATTTTAGTGTATATATATATTAAATATGTAGCTTAGTATGTGTCCTGGTTGGTTCCCATTAAGGTGTAAGATATACTTGTAAATACATATTCTAAAACTATTTTTTTAAATATACATAAATGTTCCAAATGTTGTGTAACTAAATATTATAAAACTGATATGTTTGTGTTTTAACACCTACACCCAAACACCCCCCCTCTAGTCCTATAAATATAAGTTTATTTGGCTTAGAAGCTCAGTCTCAAACATTATGGATAAGTTGAAACGTTCTAAATATAACAATTAAACCTTGTTACTTTCTCTTTGCGTAGCAATTTAAAGTCACAACAATTTATTAATGAATATGACAATGTTGCCATCCTCTTCCTGTCTTTGACTCAACCATCATATTCTAGGGATTTAAAAAATAATAATGCCATTTTATTAATAGGTTCTTTATTGACAATCATCAATGAATTAATTAAAAACATAACATGCAGCCACAACAACAACATAGTTTTCTTACAAGCAGTAATATTCCATAGGTCTTGTGACCAATACGAGTAATTAATACTATAGTGAAACATGAATTATATAATTGTGATAGCAAAAAAACATATAATCACTCTGTTACGTAATAAAAAACATCAGGAGAAAATATAATCTCTTCTACCATATAGAGAAGAGTAGGAGTCGCCTCTAAAATAGTTCAGGACACGCTGAGAGGCACTAGGACGCATATTGACAATGTCTCCAAAGTGTTTGATTGGCATTCCTACTCTTCCCACACCCTCAATCACAGTAACGTTCGGCTCGTTTCTGGCTTCTTCCGCTAGCACAACGTTATACCTTTTGTTTTTCTCAAGTTCGTTTAAGCACCTGACACGGTTGTATTTCTCCTACTCGATCTGTTCTAATGCACTGCACAATACCCCCTCGTCCCAACAGACATCCTGGTTCTCAGGATTGGATTCATTTGATGACAATGAGGTTTGTGTTGAATAAGATCGAAGAGCTTTGCGTAGGACCCGCTACATTTAAATGACATAATGGCAACTGGGGATGCAGGGAAATAAATGGTGTAAATAAATATCCCTGTCCACTTCTCTCAAGCAGCAACGGCCTCTACTCACAAACTGAGTTATCTTATACAGGTTCCCTTCCTCTCACAGAGTAAACCTTTTTAAAAATGTCACCGCTACTTCCGATGACGTCAGCAGATTGTGTGAGAATAGTAAGGTGGTCAAATAAGCCTACGGCAACATGAGCGGGCCTAATTTTTAAATTCACTCTTAAACATCACACTTTTTACTCCATGATATATCATACAGCGTGGCATAGATTTAAATCGCTTACAATCCAAAAAATAGTAAGACTTTGGAAGGAAGACGTTACCTCAACTGCCCAGACCGATTATGTTGTAATAAATAAATAAATAAAACTACCTAGACACATGGAGTGTACACCCTGAGGCACACTAGGCCCGACATCCAAGTTTGCTCCTCTGTTTGTGGATTCCGAGGGGTGATCTTCAAACACTGTCTGTTTAATTATGGTCCAGAGTTTTAACCCCCATGCAGGCACGTCGTGGTAGGAGTGCCCAAGACTGCATGCTCCCCTAATTAAAACCCTCGGGGCACACATTAATTGACACACACTAAAATCAAATGGTCTAAGCCCATGAGCCACTGTGATGGGCTCTGTCGGTGGGCATGGCGTCAGGGGTGGAACCAATCTCAGGGCCTTGGGGGTGGATGTGGTATAACGGTAAATCAACCAGATGTTGAAAGTAGACAATGATTTTTCCAAAGGTCAAATTTTACTGAAGGTGTCCAGAGAGGTAGTTGTACCAGTTAATTCAATATTACAGAAATTATACTAACACGAAAACAAAAACGCCTTTACTCTCGTTGGCTAACATGCGGTCACAAAGAAGGAAAGAACAGAGCCATAGCCGCTAGGTTAAGACTGTTGCTCTCCTTTTCTAGGCCGTACTCCTGCAACTTTGGGATCGCAAGGTGTGACCCCCAGTGACTACAGCGTAATCAAGTGAGCATTTTTTAAACTACTCACTTTAAACTCGAATGTACTAGAAGGCAGATATTAAATATGAGCTCCTATCGGCTGGCGGTCACCTAGCAGGCTTCAGGTATACCTCTCACACGACTTCTTTGGTGCTGACTGACAGCTCACATCTGATAGCTGACAGTTCAGAAAATCTACTAGACCAAATTATTTAACCCTACGCCAAACCACATGATCTTCTAAAACATGTGTTTAGCAGCTGTCACTTCTGACACTCAAATTTTAGGTCCATACAACAAACCTATATGAGTGTTTTATTTATTTTCTATGTATTTTTGATGGCCGAGTATTGATTATTAATTTTTTCAAGAATATAAAATTAATATGAAAATTAGTATTAAATCCCATATTAATTTTTATAGTAACAAATAAATAATTTTTACAAAAAAAAATACATTTTTTTTGTTAATATTAGTATTATTAACATTATAAATGTGAAAAATCTGAATGTCTATTATTACACATAAAATAAGTCATAAACCTTTTTAACAGTATTACAACATATTGGTGACCTGACGGTCTAGGGTTAAAGTGTTAGACTTCTGTGCTGGGGTCCAGGGTTCATTCCTCGATCCCGGTACAAATTTATTTCTTTGCCAAACCCTTCCTTCACCTCTGACAAGACGTGTATTAATTACAACTTGCGAATGTGGGGAATGCCAGGCCTCCAACGTGGTCCGGATCCCACGTTAAACTGTAGGTCCTCCATTTCATCTCACAATCACCCTAACATTACAAATTAGCGTAACTGCGTGCAACCCGAACGGGTAGTAAGAAGCGGTGCTAGTAATAATAATAATAATAATAATAATAACACGTATCATAAAACATTATAAAGTTGTTTAAAGTAAGAAGTGGTAATAAACTTGGAACTTAGAAAACTCAGGAATAGCTATAACAAAATATATAGCTTTCCAATTGAATGAATTAGATAGTTTTAAAATTGGTATATTAATTTAGTATCTTTTAATGTTCAAAAGATTGATTTGTTTTTGTTTTTAATGAGCTAGAATATGGGATATATAAAAAATTTCAAGAAAGTAATATAAACTCAAATGGATTAAAACATGAGTTGACGACAAGACTAAAATACACATATAAAATATTAAAATTTATTTACAAAACTTGAATACAACAAATTAAGGATAAAAACAAAGTTTAAAGATCAACAGTGATGTAAATTAGGTAATAAATTTGAATTAACGGGTTAGCATCCCAAAAGGTTTAATAAAGTAATGAAAATGTTCTATTTACAATGTTTATGAAAAAATATAATAATTTTTATTTCAAGATTATTTATAAAATCTAAGCCTTATCTTGGTTTTATACCATCACTCCTTGTGATAATCAGCCATTATGGAGTGATGCTGATTTATATTCTTCCGAAATGTTTCGGTATAAAAATAAAATAATCATGGACAACGTAAAATGAAATTAAAGAACCACGAAGAAAACTTGAGACTTATGTTGTACGAAAATCTATGATAAATTACTGTTATATTCATGATTTTGTAAAATACAATTAATAAACAAACAAACTTACCAACGTCGCTGTGCAGGACACAAAATAGAATACACAAAAATATATTTTAGATTCACTCTTCTTAAACAGTTGTAACAAAGTCTCTAATAAAAATACAATAACTTATAACTTAAAGTCTTAGCCTGGTATTTATTTAATCAACACTGGTGAAAGACTCGCGACAAATTTTTATTACACTTTACAGATTTTAGGAATAGGCCTACTATAAAATTTCTAAAACTCGAGGTTTAGCCTAGAGGGCAACACAACAGAGTCTTGGTGTTAATAGAATTATTTTATAATCTTGATGCATTTACATTTTCGGATAATCTAATCGATCACTGATAAACACTCACTATTTTATTTTATCACACGGTTTAAGGTTATATTAGATAAATAATTATTCAAAGATCACCAAAAGACTGTTTATTTTCCGAGGATAATACGCTCATACATCGAAATAATATCCACTAAAGAACTCACAGATTACTTAGTAGCCGAATTAATATTGATAAAAGACACTTTATTATTAAAATTTGTAATAAAATTATTAACGGTTAGCATAGACACTCCTAAATACAAATCACTAGTATGCAACTATAAAATATTTTGTATCTTCAACATGTGGCCTCACGCACGTGGTTTTATTAACTGTATTTTATACGGTAATTCACGGCTATAATGTATTTTAAAATTGTTAGATTTTCGTTAAGAGAATAACCGTTTGGTTGTTTGCTTAGTATTGAAGTTTTCTTTTGCGGTTTAATTCAAATTAATTATTAAAAGCAAGAGAACTTTAAAAGTGACCTTATATGCTGAACAAGAAATATGGCCACTGGGTAGAAGCTGCCGGTTGATGACGTAGACAAAATAGGACCGTTGCTAACTAGGCGGCAAAGGTATCAATACTCGTTGTTTACAAGATTTAAGCTTTATATTATTTCACAAACATTTTGAACGGTTTTTCATCTTTATTATCACAAACCATTTAATTATGTTAAAGATATGCGAGGGCAGCTATAAAAATATTAATAACTGAATATAATACCATTAAATATAACATTTCACGCTCTATTTAACCTGTAATTACCACAAAAGTTAAAAGAAAAACTAAAATGAAATTACTAGGTTTTTTTTTCTTAAATTTGATTATGGAAAGTAGAATTAAAATATAATCTTTGGGGAAGTATTGTTAAAAGTGATTGTTATTATTTTTAATAATAATAATAGTAGTAATTAGTAAATAATAATTATTTCCAAATATGGTGACTAAAGCTACGTTTATACAATGTTGGTATTAATGATACAATCTGCTAGCTTCTGTTAGCTGTCATGTATTATTATTGTTATTATTATTAGCACNCGATAATGTGTAATGGTAGGGTGATTGTGAGATGAAGTGGAGGACCTACAGTTTAACGTGGAATCCGAACCACGGTGGAAGCCTGGCATTCAGCAGTCATGTAAAACCATAGAAGTGGTAAGTCCTTTATAGCACCCTTCCCCGTCTCAAATTCCCCTTCACCCTCGTAAAAGTACTCAAATACTCTAATAAGTTTACTCTGACTGCAATCTACAAAGAAATTTGAAAGACAATGAAACTTTTTTTTAAAACTAAGGAACTGGCTAACAATTGCAATTATTTATTAAGGAGCACCGAGAAGAATTGCAGACGTTTAGAAATACCAATTTATTTAAGAAGTGGTAAGATATTCTTTAATATTGTTTTCACCAAAATGAGGGCATAAATTCTGACCAGTTAAAATTTTAGATTTTAATCATAAAGTTTAAAAAAAAAAAAATCGTGAAATATATTATATATATAATCGTGTAAAACAATTCCATAATTTTGACCCTTTCAAAATATGAGTTAATTTGATAGAGGAAGGTTAAATAGAGGTGTCAAACTATTTGCTTCAATCTTTGAAGTACACATTTACACGTACATATGCTTTATTTTTTTAACTTTAAATTATAAATTCAAGCTTTCTAGCCAGTCAGAGAAACCTTCTTATAATGTTTGCCAAGATTTTGTTGAAAATTATGTTTAAAAATATCTAACCACTTTTTAAATATCCAGGATTTCTAAACGTGTGTGTGCGTCTCCGTGCTCTCCCATTTTGTGCCCCAATTTTGAGTATTCTCAACTGGGATAATTTTTGAACACATCTTTATTAAAATACATTTTTTAATTGAAAATAAAGATATTGATGGTTTAAAACCATACATATATGTTTAGAAACCAATAGTTTGGTAATTTTTCTCTAAACTGTATTAAACATATTTTTCTAAAACGTGTTCATTAAAAGTTACTTTTGTTGATATTCATAGTACACAGTAGTGCCAAATAGTGATTATATCTCTTGAGGAGATGAGGTTGAAAGTTTGAATATAAATAAAATGACTTAAACAATCATTTGAAAAAAGAATTAGAATCCTAAGCTTTGAAAAATGTAAGTTCTCCAAACGTTAATATAAGCATACATACTAATCCTAAACCAACCAAAATCAGCTATATCAAAACTTTTCTAAACCTAAACCAGATATATAAAGTCTGTTCAGCGTAGGAATGGTTTTCTGAAAGGCCTTTTTCCCTACAAGAAATCTATTATATAGTAGGATATTGGTAGGAAAAAAGACCTTTCAGATAGTAATTCCAACCGAGAATGAAATATACATTACATTTTAGGGATGGGGGACTACTTATAAATATATTAACCCAATACCATTTTAGAAAATATTCTAAACGAGTTGAAAGTAAGGAGTGAATTTGATTTAGAATTTAATACTTAGATATATTGTTCAAAAATATATTGAAAGAATTGATTGAAACGATTTGTTAAGTTAATTGATGTAATAAAATAAAATAACAGATCAAAATGTAATTTCTCGATCCACACCTAAATCAATCAACATCTTGCTGACGTACCAACACTTAGTGTCCTTCATAACGACTTTTGTAAGTTTGTTTAGTAATTCTTATTACTTTTATGAATGTATTATTGGACAGCAGTAATTCTTTATGATCTTCCAACCAATTAAAAATACAAAACTTTAGCTAACGTAGCCAAACTGATTCTAACTAAAACTTACATTACCCAACCTTGACTTGGCTTGATTTACTTATAATAATTTGAGTAATATGTTGGAATGATATAGGTAAATAAAGTAAATTTATGATAGCCAGCTATGCGACTAGTTCATATAAATAAAAATAATACATTGCAAAAAATAACAGATAGCAAAATGAGATACAGGCTCAAAGGTCAGCAAATGGCCCACTTAATTTATTCACTATTGGAAGTTATTCCTTCCGGTTACGTCCGTGTTTAACGCCTGGACTAGTGGATATACAAAGTATTCTGAAATTAGAAAAATTTCAAGTGGCAAAGGAGAGTACAAGGCCAACGTTGAGAACGCTGGACAAGGAGGGACGGGGAAGGAGTCTCCCAGGAAAATTTTAAAATCTGAGGGGATAATCAAGCCTTGAATCGAAGTTTTAGGCTACTGTATTTTAAAATTTATTTGTTAATTATGTATTTTTAAAGCTACAAGTGTTATTTGTATTGACACTCACAATCATTATTTGTAGGAAAACTATAAAGTTTTGGTTCGAAAAAAACTCAAATGATCAAATTGAAAACATCAGCTAAAACTTAAAACTGTCAGGCCTACAAAGTTGGATATTCTGTACATATACAGTTAACATAAATCTCAATACTGATTTAAGTCATAAATTACAAATGTCTCTTTTCCCTAAAAGTAGAAACTTTGTAGGCAACTTATTGACGTCTGTTTGTCTGTTTTGGTTTTACTGTAAAATAAAAAAACATGTACTTGTCTGTTTATTTTAGTTGCTATACCTGTGACCATGTAACCTTATCCTACGGTAGGTATAAATAAATAAGACACATAATCTTTTACTTCAAATTATTCTATTATCATATTATATCATCTAATATAGCAGCATTACAAGGCTTTCACAACAAACCATTTCAGCAAGAAGCTATCAGAATGGATTAGCCAGAATGAACCTAAGCAGTAACGTGGTAGTTTTTTTAAAATCATTTTAACCACTTACATTTCTATTAGAATTTCGCATTTTCCGATAATCTTTAAAATCCTTGAAAAAGTAAATATAGAGCTAAATACTCAATATTGTGAACCACTCAAAACACGTCACAACCCCCAGGTTGGAAACCACTGATTGTTTTTATAACACAATTGGACGCAATGTTTAACTAGTAAGCTCCATTAAATGTATAAATCGCTCGTCACATGATTGAAAAATTTGTAATTTGGCCATGTTTATTTATTTTTTATATCAGCTGTAAAATAAAGCGATAACAAATTGAATTTATCGATATTCCTACAGTATTTTGATGCCTGTCTACCAATTTCCTGCTTCATAGCATCATGGAAGTTGCCCTAAAATGTTAACAATGGTACGCCAATAAACTATTCAAAACATATTGTAATTTAGTGCGTGAGGGAGAAGGGGCTTCCCCTGACATTTTATGCAATAACTGATGACAAGTTCGAAACCAGCATTCTTAATATAGTTATACGGAATTTCATGGAAATCGAACACCAAGTAACAAATTAAAAAAGTTATAGACGAATAAAAAACTATGTTTTTGTTTAGTGTATTCTACTTAATCAAAAGAAAATTTATAAGATCTGTGACAATGTAGCATAGCTCTAAGTTACCCCTCTTTCTTCATTGTTGCTTTGAGCCTAAATTGCTTTCGTGAAAACCTATTTTAATAAACATTGAATTAAAATACCTCAGATCTATTGAAACTAGTATGGATACTTGCTAGAAAAATTAGTGTGTATTTCAGAAGTCAAACAGTAACACTAACCTCAATGTCCTCATTTAATCAGTCAGAGTTCTCAATAAGAGAACAATAAAATGTTGCGTAACATTACCTGAATTTTTGCACTAAAAATTTAATTAAGGCATCTGAACAACATGATAATTTGAATCATAAAACTTTGACAGTCTAGCAGCGACGAAAGTCACAACTAAAAACCCTAAACCATAAACAAAACATTGCTTGCTGAGTGAAGTTTCCCAAATGGGCAGCTCATGTTCCCTTATGATTCATTTCCATAACGCATTAGGTATACACTCACCGGCCGTTGTAACTGCCTACTGATAACGGCACTACTAGACTACTTGATTAACTAAGATTTCTAAAATCTACTACATAAGAAATCTCTTTCAATGTTTGATGATTTTTGAAAGTTGGGATTTTTTGTAGAGTAGGGATCAACAGTTGGGAAATTTTAAATTTGTCTGTAAAAGTTTGTGGTTAAGTACTTTCATAAAATAAATTAATGGGGCTGAGAATAATCCTAGAATTTCGCAACTCAAGACCTCAAATCTCACAAAATTCACAGCTTCCAGTCTTTAAACCAACATTGGAGGGGCGATACCACAACACCCTCTCCCTCAGCACAATGCACCGCGGTATAATAAATTATATCACTTATATAAAAGAAAAATACAATTATATGATATATGATATATAATATATACCTCATGTATTTTAAATAAGCCTTTATGAACAAAACATATATTATTTTAAATTTCAAAGGTTTATATCCAATCAAGATATAACCTTTGTCTGATTAAACAATATAATGAATACATTTTGTCTGCGCAAATATATAACCTCTGGTCTCAATAATAATGTTTGTGTCGTTTATAGGAACAAAATTAAGTCTACTTTCTATTGTATAAATATCTAGATACATCTAAAATAAACTGTACGAAGAAAATTCATTATAAGACAGTTGCAACATTTACTAAAACTATTTTAATACATTCAAAAGTGAAGCTAAATACAATGTTTGATTTATCAGTGTCAATTCCGATCTAAACATAAAAATAGAGTTACGTTTCTTTCAATGTTGAAAGCCCCAAAAAAGTTAATATTTATTCAACTACTGCCATTATGTTATAACTATTCCCATTTTTATTTCTTATAATAGGATTATTGTGAGAAATCAAAGTCTTTAAGATGCCCTTTTTTAAATACGAAAATCGGGGTATATATGTCCAATATAGCTATTTAATTTAACAACCCTTTCATGGTCGAATCCAGAAGGGGGTGCGCAATCTCCTCGAGAAAAAAATTATTTAGTATAAATAATAATAATAATTAATAACAAAATCAATTACTGTGTATCTTTGGAAGAAAGAAAACGCTTACCTAATTTAAAGCACATAACCACCGAAGCGATGTACTAGTTCTACTATCACATAATAGATCAACAACCAGATTTCAGATATTTCATCTTTTTACATTTTAATTGGAAATACTGTTAAATAATCTCCAACCTGGTTCCGCGAGGGCGCTCAGGCTCTCCGCCCCTCCCCCAAACCTCCCCAACTGTTTTACTGGACCTGGCCTTGAACACCTTAGAAGGAAGGGATAGTTCAATTTAGAAACAAAACTGTTTTTGTGTGGATTTTGTTACCAGTCAAAAGAGGATTTCCTTACTATTTAATTCGTCTCCTTTAACTTTTAATTCTGCGTTGATCACACAATATACCATTTAATAACAATTAAAGCATTGCATTTTTTAAATAAGTTTCATTATGGTCACTATATTATTAAAAATGGAAAATGGTGTATCAAAGTCGTGATACTATCCCTGAACATTTTTTTTTTGTTTCACATTCAAACAGATTAATTAACTTATCTAGAGTTTAGTTAGATATGTATGTACACATCCTAAACATGTAATGTTGATTTTTATTATTTAAATTATATTAATAGATTTCTTGTTACACATTAAACAGATTAATTAATTTATTTAGAGTTTAGTTAGATATATATGGACACATCCTATACATGTAATGTTGATTTTTTTAATTACATTAAGATAATCGATTTCTTGTATCTAAATGACTGCAATCCATTCTAATGAAATAGTGAATCCTAAAGAATTGTGACTGCAAAATATGGTCACAAATTATTTAATAATTCATTTGCAGGTGCATTTCCAAGTCTGTGTGTCACTTAATTTTGAATACTGTAGAAGCACTGGTATTGTATATTTGGTTCCAACCCTCCCCATTGTTTGCAAAGTTTGTTCAATGAAAGGGGGGTGAGATGGGGTAAGGGATTGCCGCTACCTGAACTATTGTACTAGGAGAGACAAGACAGCAACTTTTAGCTCTCACTCTATCAGTTTGTCTTTCTGATGAGAAACAATTTTGAAAGCGATTGGTTTTAAAGAATTCTCACTTGGAAGCGCTGTTATCACTGGATATTTTAAGTTCTACTGTGTCGAGGGGCGCAACAAATCTCCCGTAAGGCTAGGTATCTGTTATTTGTTTGTCTGTGCACGCGGTATAATTTAATTTAATCTTTAGGCTTATGTAAAACTAATCTAGTATTTTAGACTATTTTAAAATAAATATTGTTTATAAAAATAACTATTTTATAACTTTTTGGTGATTTAAATATCTTATTTATTTAAAATTAAGAAACAAAATGGAATTTTTGAAAAGGTTGCCGTAATTAAGAGTTAAATATGGCGACTTGGTGAAGAGTCTTGTTTATTTTGATGACGTTAATACTGTAATAAAAAATAATATATATAATAATAATATAATATAATATAATAAAAATAAATATAATAAAAATAATAAACGTTTTATAAGAAAAAAAATGTTATTTCTTTATCTATATAATTCGTGTTTTTGTTGGGCGCCACCCCTGGTATCTAGGGGAAAAATAATAAT